>JAGDQP010016678.1:0-40089 GCA_022664845.1 Lepisma saccharinum
GCTTCGCCTCATTGGGGCGCTGCCCCCAGAATTCCAAGATGGCCTCGCTGGGGCGCACCCCTTTATCGCAATCAGGCTCCCGGTGGGAACTGCACCCTACTAGGGGAGAAGAGCCGAATTTATTCTAACCTACTCGTAATTGTACACCTTCATACCAAATTTCGTTTCTCTAGCTTCAGTCTTTATAAAGTAGGGCTTAGGCGGGCATTTTGGATAAAAGATGGACACATTTTTAACGTTTTCTTATATTTTCGTGACATACTCGTGATAATACACTGTCATACCAAATTTCATTTCTCTATCTTGAACGATGTGAAAAATGGTATTTCAGCTGCCATTTTGAATCAAAGATGGTGACTTTTTTAAAACGTTGTTATGTTTTCCTAAACTACTCTTGATAATACATCATTATGTCAAATTTCGTATCTCTGGCTCAGGCAGTTGGAAAATGGATTTATGACGTCCGCCATTTTGGATCCAAGATGGCGTCTTTAGAGATATTTTGTAATATTTTCATAATCTACTAATAATGTTGTACTGTCAAACTAAATTTCATTATTCTAGCGCCAGCCGTTTAGGCTGTGTATTCTTTAAAATTTTAGGGTTGGCGGCCATTTTGAATCCAAGATAGCGACTTTTTCAAAATTTTAAAAAGTTTTCTTAATTTGCTATCAATGATGTAGTTTCATACCAAATTTCACTGTTCTATCTTTAGTCGTTTAGGCTGTGTATTCTTTGAAATTTTAGGTTTGGCGGCCATTTTGAATCCAAGATGGCGACCTTTTAAAAATGTCGGAATTTTTCCTTTATCTACTTATCATCCTCTACCTTCATACCAAATTTTATGTTTCTAGCTTACTCCAAACACCCTAAACAATATGATGAGTGAGTCAGTCAGTGAGTGAGTGAGTGAGTCAGTTAGCCTAAATGTGCAATTTCAGGGGTCCACAACTAGAACATAGTTTGATATACGAATATGAAATTTTGTACATCTGCACACATTTACCATATCTCCTTAACGGCAAAATATCATATTCCTATCTTTAACATCTTTTTTTTTACGGGGCCCCCAAATCGTCGATTTTGCCATAAACTCTTGTTCCTGTATAACATGCTTCTGGCAGTGCTGACGTTTTCTGACGTGACGAACTTGGCTCATGCACTGCCGTGCATGTTGATAACACTAACGAAAATTAGCTCATACTGAATACCAAGAATTGAACTAAATGTTATCAAAACACCAACTTTCAAAATAGTCAGTAAAATGCATTTATTTGTTGGCAGATTAAAATGCCTTAATAAATATTGTGAAAGAACGTATTTTCTCCTGTGGAAGAAAGCAATAAAATACCAATCTTTTACAGATTATCTTTAAATTACATACGTTCTTCTGGGGCTGACATAGTCAGATGGCAAAGACATAAACAGAAGGCAAAACATTTTTATTTTAACAAATTTATTATGCCACTTAAATTCCGTATAGATAGCCGAACTACCCAGCAATGTCGATACGCTGTCAAATTGAATCAGTCGATTACAAATCGATATCTTATCAATACATCTTATATCGTGCAATGATCTCGAAGACAACACATTCATAATACAAGTATATTCTGTTAAATTCAAACTTTCTCAACTCACCTGCTACTGAAAAACTTCAGCTGTAGAGATGTTAACAAGGGTTGAGATTAACAAAGGCAGCGGAGTTCGAACACATCACCAAGCAGGTCAATTGTAATACTTCTAACGACACCAACTTCACCGATGTATTGTCCAAATAATAAAGTTTATGGAATACATGTCTCTTTGAAGAATTGTCTAAAAAGCTGTTAGTGTTCAACAATTTCACTTGTAAACTTTAAGTCCAAAACGAAGATCAAATATAATAATGACAGACTTTATGATACCAATAAACGATCAGAGAAGAATTGTCTTTGACTGCTGCTTTTGCCAGACTACACCAAGACTGGTCCACGACGGAGCCAAGACTGAGGTCTAGAGCACTTATAAATCTAGTTTTTATAATTTTGGAAGAACTTGTTTTTCTACTTGGTTGTCGCCAAGGCTGAGATACCAACTTTGATCTTAATATCATTACTATTACCGGAAATTTCCAAGACCTTGATCTCCCAGATGACGACAATATGTTAGGAATATAATTTAGAAAGGAAGTTGAAAGGGGAAGAAACAAATAATTTTATGAGAGGTGATCCAAGGTTTATCTTAAATTGTAGCTTTACACTTGGCGTTACTTAACGACACGTTCTCGTTGTTACTTAGATGTTAATTCACAATAACATCCGCTGTTAATATTGAAAATAATCTTATATTGACCTTGCTTCTCATCCCTCAATAGTTTACGTAATTTCCTGTTTGTACCATCCTGATCTTCAGTATCTTCATTTCTTACATACCAAACGTGATTGAATGTTGTTATTCCATCTTATAAAATATTCGAAGGTTGAGATCATTCTTATAGCTTAACTATCGCTAATTCAATTTGACATATTTCTGGCATGACTGAATATTTCTGTATTTAATACTAGCAAAATACAAATTAATTCCCTTTTAGAAATAAACTTAATATATAATATTAAAATACAACATTTTCCCCTATTTCCTGCCTACCTACACTTGACAATATATATAGTATTTCGATCAGTTATATAGACTATAATGAGCGTACCTAGCATTGCAAGTAAATAATAGGTGAACCGCTATTTCAATATTGAAATATTAAGCTTAATTTATTACATAATTTTGGCAATATTTGCATCAATTGGAAGCGTCGGGCAAAGTGGCCACACGCACAGTGAAGTGGCCACTTTACCCGCCTCTGCTCCTGACCACTTTGCTCGATTGCACGCCATAATGTATATTTATTTTTTGGCTCTGAACAACAAAACTGAAACACTACTACCTAACAGGAAAATTATTAAGAAGCATTACGCTTGAAAATAAAAATATTATATGGTCATCAAGTTCTAAAGAGCTGGGACAAAATCATTGTTAAAATAATACTTACCCTTAGATCAAATATAGATGAAAACACCTTTTTCTTCATACAAGGAGAACAACAATTGCGTCTGGCCTCTTTAGTCTAGAACTATAATGGCAACTAGCGGAGCTGATTGGACCTACTTGCGATAGGTGTCAGGTATGTACAGACAAGAAAAGTGCTGGTGACCACTTTACCCGCCCTTGCCACTTTATACTCCCTTCCCTACATAGTCTCTTGATCGAATTCTTCTCTTTTCTGTCAATTCAAATTGATCTTGAAACAAATATATTTTGAAAGCATATATAGTCTTTGCCATCCACCGAGCATGGCTCACAGCTCCAGGGATGCGAAATCAAACTCTTTGTCGAAGAGTGCCGCCTAGGAATACCATGGTCTATTCTAATAATTCGCGATAGTCATCTCTATGGTGTTTCTGTTGTATAAATTCCAGCATACTGACACGGACATCTTCTATCCCAATTCGGTAACTTTTCTTGTCTATGGACGACCAGGATTGCCTAAATCATTTAAACAAGAGCTCATCCACCCCGGAAGTTGTGCTGGCACAGGTAACACCACCACTGCGTGAAAACTGCTCTGTAGAACTAATTCTAATATGTGGTGTCGACACGGTATGTAGAGTAAATCACGATCAAAGTTATTTTCAAGGTCGTTTAATCTGCCAGTATTGCTTGCAATTGAATCGAAGAACGACGCTTGTATTATTTTCTCTATGTCCCATTTTTCCACTGACTCGTGTACGGCTGTAGCTTGTTCTTCTTCTGTAGATAGCGGTATTTCAGGTATGGTATGCCTAATAATTGTTCTTTTCCGCTAAAAGTTACATATATCGCTAGTCTGTCAATCTGCTGTATACCACTTGCAATTGGAACCAGCTTGTTATCCAGTGAAGCACCAAAGCATTGCAATCGGTGAAATCAAATGTATCTTTAATTTGTGCTTACCTTTTCTCCCGCACTTATTTTTTTGCGAAGTCGAATCGAAGTGCGGTTAATAATTAAGCTTTTAATGTTATAGTGAAAAGTTTCTGGTGCAGCCATTAAAAGTTAAACCGCATTGTGGTCACTGATTTTGCATCTATCATGTGCTTCACAAAGGCGTGGAGTTAAAATATCTAGTGTACGTCTTGTACCCGAGGTGCTTGGCTCACTCACCATCGTTGGATCACTTAAGCGTTGTTGCGTATCTGAAGTGGAATCATAGGAATGCTTGCTGTCGTCTGTATATTCAGTATTACTGCCAGACGATGATAGTGACAAAACAGTGATTTTTCCTTCTATTTCTTCGTGAGTTCTCTTCCTTCATTCTGCCTACCTTTTTCTGCGTTCCTGTTTTCTTTCTACAGTCATTTTAAATTTACGATCAATGCAAGCCATAAACCCTTGTCGTCCTTTTGTGCTCTTCATTACTAAAAATTCTTTATCTTCATCGTTCTTCATCATATTTAACGCATTTTCATGGGCAACATCAAATAGATCATCTAATGCAGCGATAAATATAGCTCGTTTATTCCTTTGCAAATTTGTTTGTTTGTTCAAACTCTTCTGTAAACCTTCCCATTCCATGTATAGCAAAATAACTATTTCAAAACAATAGTCACTTCGTTTTGTGGGAATTCGTGCCTTTTCCGAAAACACAAGAACTCTTACAACTAAAGTCGCAGTTTCCTTAATGGACAACTTAACTGCACGTATATTAAAAAATACAACACTGAGTACCTGGTGATTGGAAGGCAGTTTCGCTCCTACAGGTTCGTAATATGTCCAACGAGGTTGATTTCGTAATCTTTGCGTAAAAAGCACGAAGTTGACTTCGCTGGTGATATCACTCCAACACACAAACAGCCACCACTTCGTAAAATAATGAAAAATCACCGACAATGTGTTCAAATGTACTAAAACAAACAATCTCCTTGAAAAACAGCCCTATTTGCTCGATACCTTGAGCCAAACTAACTAAGCAGTCTTGTTGTTGGTTCAGTGTTTCCAGTACTGTGTGTTATTATCCCTTTTTAGAGGAATAAATTATTTCGTTAATGAGTAGTTAATATAGGTAATATTAGCATACATATTCATCCGTTTGCGGATTTTCTCAAGTTGCAAAAGCTAATGAAAAATATCATTGTATTTACACGTACATACTACGCATCATTTTAAAAAAGCACGTATCAGGCTAATTCCTATATAAGTTAAACTTTCTATCAATTGGTAGAAGTGGTGAACGTAGGGCCAAGTTTGGGGAGGGGCTATACAGTGAAAGGTTGAAAAGATTTGAGATCGAAAAATTTTGTTTCATTTTTAAAAAATCTCATTGTTGTTCTCTCTGACTTCTCAAACATTTCAGTTACTGTGCACTAGTATGTAAACAATAAATCACAGACATATTGAATCCACTAGTGGAAGAGGCCTCTCCCCGAAGGGAGGAGTTGATCTACTGCTCCCACGCTTACCAGACGGGTTGGGAGAGGAGAGCCGAAGCTCTGACTGTGATCGCCACTGTCTTTCATTCACAGTAGCTCCTCAATCGTCCTCACGATACTGGGTCAACACCGACATTTTTTTAGCCCCACCGGGAATAGAACCCAGGACCGCTCGCACTGAAGTCGAGCACGCTACCGACTAAGCTACGCAGGAGCTCTTGTAAACAATATACTAATATAAATGAAAGAATTTAACGCTACACCTACCAAAGAATCACAATTTGTAAAAAGAAATAAATCCATTACTAATTATCCATCTAGCGATCGCTGGTTAGGCGATATTTCAACTTAATCAGAAGGATTTACTCATACTTTTTTTTTGTTATTTATGTTAACATTCACGCACTATGAAAAAGATGTAAGTAGTGCTATAATAGTGTTTATACATCAGATCTTTACTATTTATATTAACATCATTCCACCCACCATTATTGCTTACGAATCCATGAAAACACAATATTCATGTTCGCTACTTACATCATTCTATTTATTTATGTGTACTTTCACTGTTTAAAGCAATGCACTCTCACCGACAACAGCAATATTCTTCTGCATAATTCTCGCTGGGATTTTTGCATGATTTTGTAAAAGTAGCTTTAGTAATGAGGATTTCGGTGAGGGCAAGCCCCCACTGTTCCCCTGCCTCTGGGTCCGCGCCTGTTTTTCAACACAAGATTCGCAGCATTTCGTTCGATCCAATCAAGCTTCCTCATGTGCACTAGAAAAGTTCCTGAAAGAAAGACCCTCGTTCCAAGTTCAGTACCTTACGATTGATAAAAACTTTGGAGTGCAATTGAAAGTCTTGAATTGGATAAGTAACGTATTATGTTCAAGTTTCTTTTTAAAAGTCCTTAGATTTAGCTTTCATTATGTCAGAACTACCACAAATCCACAAGTAAGATTCAATAGAAGGTATTGAGTTTTCCTTAAAATAAAAAGAAGAAAAGTTAGTCAAATAAGGCTAATTAAATTTAGAGGAAAGATAAATTTGGTTTACGAAAGACTGTAACAAAGGAAATAAATTAGAAAATTAAAAAAAGAAAACAATACACACTAATACCGAGAAAATTATTATTCACTAAAAAAATCTACTTCTTAAATTGTAGTGTTATCGTAGAAGTGAATTTCCATATCATCCTGGTATTTCATATATAAATGTAGCTGAGGGATTTGACAGGATCATTTGTAACACTATTTCTGTGATCTAAATTTTAACTTAAACGAAATAGTAGTAAGTCTACCTTCTTGGAACTTGGTGAAGGGGGGCAACGTGCGTCCATTATAATAATTTCTGTTTTCCCCCTTAGTCATCAAGGAAGGTTAAGGGGGGGGAGCCTTCTGGTTCTGCCTGCTACGTTCTCATTTTTTCGGAGGTGCTCATTGCAGAGAGGGGGTCATTCCTATTGGCTTAGGCTGTAGATTCCAGTATGTGGACAAGAAATGCACTTAAAAGCTCCTGGAAGAAAAAGCTCACAAAACGTTTCACCAAAAATGAATTTTACATGAACGCATGTAAAATTTATGACCCCGATTGAAAAATTGTGAATCTTTTGTGTGCTCAAAGTGTCTTTTTATTGGCTTCTTACCCTTAGTGCATATTTGGCAAACACTAAGTTCATATTTAGCGAAGTTCACATTATCTGGAGTACATTCTCAGATAACTTTTAGTACATTTTCCACTATTAAGGGCTAGATTTTCATTGTCTGGTTAAAGTACAAGTTAGCTAGTAACTAACAGTTAAACTCTAACAGGTGGTTTACCCGTTTTTCAATGTCTAGTTAGTGCATAACCAACAGTTAAACTGAGCAAACTGGTAGTTAAATTAACCCGTACTTTTACCTCAAGTTAACGCGCTAACTGGAGGTTTTAATAAAATTTGGCAATTGCCACCTGTGAAAGATATTGCATATGATTTCAGATTCATCCTCTTTCGATGAATAGGATGATAGAATTGTCTTAGAACACATAAAGAGAACATCACAGTTCTTCTACCAAGCTTTTTAACACCTTTTTTTATTTTTTTAATTCAGATTCAGTTAGGTGCGGTACGAAAAATTTTGTTTTGTGCTGGTTTGGGCATGAAGTCAGTTTGTGTTTGCACTGCCACAAAGTGTAAAAGTTACAAGAATGATGGAAGTGTGTGGTGTTGAAACGCGATGTTTACTTTTGAAGCTCCAAAAATGTAAGATTTACTGAAGAAATGTAATATTTTCAATTTGTGTGTAAGCATTCAAACGGAAACTATAACGAAGGTTGTAGTGATGCAAATGTGAAAAAGCAAAAAAAAAGTGTCTGGAAGTTTAGTTGATTTCGAGTTGAGAGTGCACATTGAGTGAATGTTAAAAGGCAGGTGCATCGCATATAATGAAAAACTGTTGTAAGGTATCTTTAACTACCTTTGCTACTCGACATGTGTCGGTGATTTTTCTATCAAAATACGTGTTATTCATAACATGAAGTATGAAAATTAAGTAGGTCGTTAGTATTCTTGCGCATGTCGCTATATTTGTATGTGTTGATCAACACGAGTGCATATTTAACAAAATAATAATAACATATGATATTTAGAAACGCTTTTTGGATTTCTAGTTGTTGCTAGATGTTATGTGTGAATTATTTACAAGGGAATGAGTAATGCTGAACGTATACATGTATCAGGAGTTGGCGGAAGCTGTGATCCCGAAATTAAAGAATATCCATATGATATTTCGTTAAATACTCAATCTAGTTGGTCAACACACAACCATGGCGGCGTGTGAATACTAATAGCGACACTTCGATTTATGAATGACACTACTTTTCTACGAAAAATCATGTACGTGTCGAGTGAGTGAATACGATTATTTAAGGTCAGGTAACAAAATTGTGTTCATTATACGCGATGCGCATGACGTTTGTCATATACTCCATGTGCTTGTTCCCAACACGCAACCACATAAACAGTCCCAACTAATTTTTGCTCTTATTTCATACTTCCATGACTCGAAACTTCGTTAAATTTTGCAATTCAACACTTCCACTCCCGTTGGAAATCTTACATTTGTGTTGCAAATTTTACATCTTTTTGTTTGTCATTAAGTAAAGTTTACCCAGCAAATAATAAAGCTAATGGAAACAAGATGATTAAATATCTCTTTACCCCACTTCGTGAATTATTTACAAGGGAATGAGTAGTGTAGAACGTACACATTGATCAGTAGCTGGGGGACGCAGGGGTTCCAGAAGAGAAGTTTATTCATATGATTATGAAGCAAGCATAATATTCATAATATGATAATGAAAAACAATAATAAAATTATTAAACATTACCCCAATTTTCACCTTACCATATCCCTTTTCCCTTGCAAGAGTAATAGTTGCGGGTAAGAAAAAAAAGTTTAAACATTCATATTCAATTTCATGAAGTACATGAGCTTCGCTGTCTACCTGTTGTGTGCTTTTTATAATTACTGTGAAGTATATAAATAGGCTGAAGTATCTGTTAGACCACCCAACGTGTAAACCCCGTAAATTCTTGAGTACAACCTCAATTTTTTTACAACTAAAAATAAATAGGAACAAAACTGCAAAACTCTGTTTACAACCTCTAATTTCGGCTATACCCTCCTAAACTGAAAATCTTAATTACTTTGTTAGTTGCAACCGAGCGAAATAAAACGCATCCACAAACCGAAGAAATTTGTTCTTTGCCTATGAACTCTTTCATGAAAAAATCACTAATTCCAATTACTCTATTTCTTGCTTGTCATTGCTTGAAAACGCGCTCATGTTCTTCGAACTATCTGTTTAGTTCCGCTTTACTTTACTTTATGGGCCGCAAAAAACTTAAAATTTACACGAGAAATTTAACATTGCTAATGTGCCTAGAAGTGTTCACATCCTAAATGTAAGTTTTGAAATGAAGGTGTAAAATGAGAGAGAAATAGGGAAAGGTGCTAGGGACTATTTAGTTTCTTCCGCGTTGGGGGCTAATACAGGCATTTTTTAGAACCCCATGTACATTGTGTATAATAAAAAGGATCGAACTGGACTTCAACTGTTGACTGGCCCGAGATACTGTCCGTGTTTCTTGTGGCAAAATACGTGTAATTCATAGCACTAAGTTTCGCCATAACTCCTCACGGGGCTATGCTTATTATATGTTGATGAACTGCATATTAATGAAATGATAATGGCATGTAGCTTTTCGTAGCACTTTTTGGAAGCTGTGTTGGCGGTAGGTGTTTATAGAAGTATGTGTGGTAATTGTTTGCAAGGAAATAAAGCATATAGAGCCTTACATATAGCACGGAAGCTGCCGCCATAAAGTGGAGTTCATCTATTTTCCCAGAGTGTATAAGGATATGCGGGCCAGCGATCTAAAACCGTCACGCCTACGTAAAAAATAAACTTTGTAAACTTAATTTTGTATGGGCGTTTTTTAGTAAGTGAATTGGGTCCGTCACAATTATGAATGCGATGCTAATTAAAATTCAGATATATGCACCAGCCGGGATTCGAATCCGGGATCTTCGAGTCGCTTACGTAGAACCCCAACCCACATGGCTACCAGGTCGGCGTCACATATACGTATTTTTTTAGATAGTAATTCAACTCTTTACATATGTGTTTACTACCTTATTTCTTTATTCCACAAATCTCTTAATGAAATCAAACATTCATATTTCTTACTTCAGAAACAAGCGAATTTGGTGCGTATTTTGTTTAAAACTTACTGTGCTATCCTCCTTTTTCTACTGTTTTCATAATTCCTGAACAACTCCCTAGATGGCGAAATAGTAGAA
This sequence comes from Lepisma saccharinum, assembly GCA_022664845.1. Taxonomy (NCBI): domain Eukaryota; kingdom Metazoa; phylum Arthropoda; class Insecta; order Zygentoma; family Lepismatidae; genus Lepisma; species Lepisma saccharinum. Next base: position 10,287 of record JAGDQP010016678.1, read on the forward strand.
ATCCATTGCCAACCGTCGCACTGCTTCCACTACCAGTTAAGTAACCAGCAGTTAAAAGGCAAATGAAAAACGGATATTAAAGTTAGAGTTCAGGTTAACTTTAACTAGCAGTTAGTTAACTGGAAAGATAACTGGACAATGAAAAACTAGCCCTAAATGAACTTTTTGTGAATGCACTGGATATCAGCACCCCAAACGTTCATATGTTGTGCACTAAAAATGTGTTGTCATTCTCACGAAAAATTCATATATTATGCACTAAGAACATGGCAAAACTGGAACATATTGTAATGTTTTAGCGGGATATATAGTACACTTTCAGTGTGTGAAATATTTAAATTGATAGCAACCAAACAAACTTTATTGCTGATAATTCTGGGAGTACTGCAATATTTTAAGTTTACTACAAAAATATTGAGGTTCTTTCCAAAATATAGAAGATTGAGGATTGCCACATCATAATGTCTAGTTTGAGAAAGTTAAGCAAGTATTTTCTGTTTTCCAGAAAAATGTCTCCAAAATTAAAAATCCACCAAATAAGCATAACGCTAAAAATGTTTGCGCATGAGACTGACAAATCATATGAGTAGTTTCTAAACATGTTCAAAAGCCCTGTGTATAGGGAAGCAAGGAGAAACAAAATGCTAGTATTCTACTTAGCATAGTCGTACGATTTGCGGTAGTAGCCTATTCTCTTGTTTGATTTAGTGATAAGTCTTATCTTGTATTCTTCAGTGATGTTTCTACGGGCAGCAGCTCCAACTCCATACTCGGAAGTAAAGCCCGCAATACTTCTACGAGCAGAAGCCAACAGGTTTGCAAGGAAACTATTACAGGTGGGTGATATTCTGAAATTTCTGATCAAATAAATAATTATATTATTTGTTTTAACATCACATTTATCAATAGAAATGTAACAACATGCTTTCAAGTGTTTATTCTTAGCTTCACAAACTAGGTTGTGTTTTTGAAACCTAACCTTGCAACTAAACCTTATTTCAGTAACCTAACTTGTTTCTAACCTCCTTAACACTCCAGTGATCGCGTAGTTTTTCGTTACACCGTTGGTGGCGTGGAGCACAATAGTGTTCCATCTAAATTTTTCATTTGTTTGGTACCAATTTTGGTATTTAATGCTAATTTTAGGTTAATTTGGATTAAAGAGAGGTTTAACACTTAATTACATATAAAAACAAATATAATGTGCATTAAAATCTTCTTTAATATTACTGTAATTGTAAATTTACTACTTAGTGTATATTAACAGTTTCTTTAGCACGACTGTATTTGTAATTTTGTGAATTTCGATTAAAGCTAACCGTAAAGTGAGATAATAATAATAAAAGAGTTTTTTTTAAAACCCGGAATTAGCGTATAAGTAATACTAACTATGTGTAAATGAATAGTGAATTCGAAATAAAAGAACCTTCCCTCTGGCATTTTGCCCAAAAATGGCAAAGAAAACGTTTTTATTTAAAGTAGCACGAAAAAAAATCCTATTTTTTTCCGTCGTTCAAATTTCCTGAAATTCTACATCACTAGGGCAGATCATAACGAATTGCAGGAATTCATTGTATATATATATATATATATATATACATGGATTCATTCTAGGCACTCTCGACACAAACTTCTTTGGTGATCGGAACACCCATTTCTGGCACTTGTTGCACGTTTTCCTTGCTGGTTTGCTTCTTTTTCTGCCACAGATGTAACACCGAACAGTGTTTGCTGTCTTTGGCGGTGGAGGTTGTAGGGGACCTTTCTGTTGTAGTTGTAAAAGCAGTACTCTCCCGTTACTGATACTACGAGGAGTAAAGTGTAATGGTCGCATGGGACACAATGTTCCTCCAATCGTGCAGCTTGCGAAACAATTATTCTGTGAAAAATAGGCAGTGAACGATGATACGATTGAAACTTGACTGACTGGTTACACATAAAATGGGGAGAAGGTAGATGATCGCTCAAGGTAAAGTCTTGTACCAAATGTCGTTTTCAATCAAAACAAAACACCTGGAGCACTATTGTGCACCGCGCGACCACTGGAGTGTTAAATAATACAAGTAATTTCTTGCAGTATGTTTGCTCGAAACCATACATGAGGTTCATATGAAGATCCGAATTTGTTCTGCGTATTAATAATAACAAAAGAAGATACTTAAGTTAGGGTGACCAGGTAAATTTAAATAATTTTAAATGAAAAATGTACTGCACAGAAAAACTGTGGTTGCCTAAAATAATAAAATTTGTTAAAAACGGGGCGCAAACGAAACATTTTCTCTCAACAAAAGTTTGTTTAAACGAATTACATTGCGAGTACTGAAAATAGCATAGCGCCAAGCAGGATTAGAACTGAGGTTGCGATAGTTCGTAGTCTGACACTCTACGGCGGCACACTACCTGACTGCCCTGTTTTGTTGTGATTATATAAAAGCCAAACCTGAAACTTCAATAGTTATGTTAATATTTAATAATGGAATATTATTGCTTCTCAATTTAGAACATCAGTTAACAATTCTGTCGTATTTTGTTGTGGCTAACATCTTGCTTATTTCTGAATATTTCATGTGGTTGGCACAAACGAATGAGAAACACGAATAAATGAGTTTTAAACCAATTTGGTTTGTTTGATGGAATAAACCAGAACAAACCAGAATCTTAGAAGGGAAGTGTTTCGGTTCGAACAGGAATATTTTGATAATATTTCGTATATGTATTTGTACTCCGATGCAGATAATGCCTGCAAAGTAATTCGACTGAGCGTTTGTCCGACAGAGGGCGTTAAAAGTTTCGATCAAGTGGAAGACATCCCGGGCAGCCGCTGCAATGGCTCCTGCAGTTTCGGTTCGAACAGGCATTTTTTACTCAAAATATATACATGAACATATCTGATTGTTCTGGCAAAGACTGCAAAGCCACTCGAGCGTGTAACGGATAGCTTGGCAGATATAGATCAGTATTTGTCTTAACAAATACAAGTAAGGCTTTTCTAAAAAGTAAGTAAAACAGAATGGAGAATTAAATAAACACAAAGGATATCCTTCAAAATCGCACTGCATTGGCACGGTGTCAAATGCCTCTTTATTTTACAGTCTTGAAGTTGCTGACAGTTACGGATAGGAACGTACGCAGAGGGGAGGCTAGCTTCTCGGACACCCTCCCGAAATTAATATTTTTTCGTGAGATTAGTTTCATTTTTGGCAAAATTACATGTATTTACGTAAATTTCACACACGACAGACCTCGGACCCCTTGTCATTAGCGCTGGACCCCCCTCGGAAATCAACTTCTGCGTACGTGCTGATTATGCATTTGATATCGCGCTCATGGAGTGTGCTTTTCAAGGTTACCCTGATAGCAAAACTATTTGTAATACCCTCGAATGGGTGCGTCGTCTTTGTCAGCATTGGTAGGTATGTTCATGTATACATTTTGAGTAATAAATGCCTGTTCGAACCGAAACAGTGGGACCATTGCAACGGGTACCCGTGCTGTCTTCCTCTTGCTCGAAACTTTAACGCCCGCTATCGGACAAACGAGGCCTTACAGGGTCTAATTACTTTACAATAGGCATGGTACCAAGACCGAGACTAGTCTAGGTCACGTTTCGGTTTCGTCTCGAATTCAAGACCAAGACGGAGACTGAGACTAAAGTCTAGGAATCGAGCGAGACCGAGACACCATGCACCGTGACTTACTCAAGACGAGACGAGACCGAGACTTGCCTCTCAAGACTTTCGTCTCGATCGAGACTAAACGTTTTTTTCATGAATGTAGATATTATTAATTTAATGCTTTTGTTTATGATGTTTTATAACAGAACAAGTCTTATGAGAATTGGTTTCCTTCTGATAAATCTTATATAAAATGTTATATTGTAGTTTAAAAATATGACTAAAAGTCATATAAGTAGTCAAATTATCAATGCCAAGCTATTTCCTGTTGTCTCTTAACAATAATATAGATATGTTGGAGATTGATTCGAAGAGGGTAAATACACACTCTCCCATTTGTATCAGGTCTACTCTACTAGACTGATCATGTAAAGACTGTAAAGCATAGGTGACGAAGTCAAACTGTCTAAATTCAAATACCGGTCTTTTCTTACACATTTTTTTAAAAGGGGGGTGGAAAGACTTTGCAATACTAACAGGTACTTTAGAATAGATGAAGATAGTATTATAACGTTCTTTTCTAAAATACTTTCCTATTTATAAGGAAACAAGTAAGTCGGAGATCAGTTGCGGGACTGTACACCTGTGTTACCGCCAGGCTTCATCACCAGGCGTTCTATTTTGATGACTTATCCAGGCTCGAAGTCGTCTCACCGAGACCTTTTTAACGACATATCGCAGTCCTAGTAGTTACTTAGTTGAAAGTTACTATAGGTGGAGGTGATACCCTCATCTCCACACTTACCAATACCCTGATCCAACCTGAATGATACCCACATAGCACAGGTATATCCCTGGAAAATTCTACGAATAACCTTTGGTGGATATTTTAATATCCCTAGGATTTTCTAAAGTGAACCCTGATATATTCGTAGGATATCCTACGAATATCTGAATGTCCAGGATGAGCGCATATCCTAGGAATATTCCTGAGAATATGCTAGACATATCCTACGAATATGAATAGAACATTCTACGAATATTCTTAAAGGAATGAAAGAAAATCCCTAGAATATTCTAAAAATATCCTAGGAATATTGATATAATATTCTTAGAATATAAATAGGATATTCTAGGAATATTCTACGGATATTCTAGGAATATGCTTAGAATATTCTAGGAATATTCTACGGATATGCTAGGAATATGTTAAGGATATACTAGGAATTTGCTTAGGATATTCTAAGAATATAAATAGTATATTCTAGGAATATTCGTACGATATTCTAGGAATATTCGTAGGATATTCTAGGAATAATCTTAGAATATTGTAGAAATAGTCGCAGGATACTCTAGGAATACGTTGAAGATATTGTAGTAATATCCGTAGGATATCCTAGGGATATGTGTAGGATATTCTAGGAATACGCGTGGCCTATTCTACGACAGTCTTTAAAAGTCTACGTAGGATATTCTGAGAATATTCTACAAATATTTGGGTGTTTAAAAATCGAAAATTATTTAGAGAGCAACTTTGGCTCCAGTCGGGATAGGGCAAGAATATGGGAAAGTAGTGGTTCAGGGTTTATTTTGAAAATACCATCCCGACATCAGCCTGATGTGACTGAGGACAAGTCTTAGAATATTCAGTCAGGATAGCAGGACGTTTGGATAGATCTCAGGGGCCAGTCATGGACTTCACTGTTATCTAAACTGTGTCCTCCGTCATATTATTCTAATGTAGAGATGTTTCAAAGAAAGTTATGGTCGACTGCTTTCCCACATCTCCCCAATGCCTGAGCCAACGTTGTCTACAGACCATAACGTAAGTTTCGAATTCTAAACCTACAAAATATAGAATGAATACTCAGGATATCATTTACGAAGAATGTGTTATGAATATTGTTGCTCTGTAGCCTTGGACATTTGAGGAGGTAACCTCCAAAACGTCATCTCCAGAAGCTCACACCGCACATGTACAAAATTTACTTGCATTTCTCTTTTCAAATAGTTCATGAAACGAATTGAACAAAGTTCACTGAAAGGTTCATACTTCAATTTACATCTTTTAATATCACACAGGTTAGGGTTTCTCCAAAGAACAAGAGTTTTTTTTCTCTTTTTTTTAAACTTCTTAAACATTGTCTTAAATGGACGTTTCGGTTTATGGATGTTACCTACCTACCTATTGGAAAAATATTCCACGCATATTTACACAGAGCTATAAGCTATAATAAGGACAATAGTAACAATAATAATGACGATGTTCAGCCAAAGACTGCTCCAGCAAGCACCCAGAATATCGTAGGTTCTCCCCAGAATATTCATAACAAGATATAGGTAAACACAAAACATTCTATATTCGCAGCATATAGCTACAAGAATATTTGAGACATGCCGTGAATATACAAAGAATATTATAACGAAAATTATCGGGAGCAATACACAAATGAAACTTTCTTTACATTTGTTGAATCTCCTTCTATTTAAAAATATCTTTACATCTTTCCTTGTACAATTTGTTTTCTTCAGTTCTTTATATTTTTGTTTCTACAAATTTTCAGCCTCTTCATTTGTTACAGTGCATGTCCTGAAAGAAAAAGAGAGGAGAGTTTCGGCTCTACTCTCCCAACACGTCTGGTCAGCGTTGGAGCAGTAGACCACCTCCTCCCTCCGGGAGAGGCCTCATCCAGTAGTGGATTGAATATGGCTGTGTATTATATATATATATATGTGTGTGTGTGTGTGTGTGTGTGTGTGTGTGTGATCATGTTAGAAATTACTCAAGTTTCCGAAAACTTTTTTGACCAAAAATGGTACATGTTCCCAGTGCAGTATTAAGCAACTTTGGGGACCTGGGCCAGTAACTCTCTCCATGGGCTATAAACTCTGTTAGGATTCCTGAACGAGTGGGGAGTCCTAGGCTGCAGCCCTTGTAGGCCCCCTTCTAAATTCGGCTTTGGACGTTCGCCGGAGTGTGGTTTTGAATATGAAAATATTTCAAAATTATATTATTTTCTTCATTTCATTTTGTTACTACAATGTGACACTCATTCTGGTAACTATAATTAAAAACAAAACGTTTGTACCGTACCTGTTGTCTAACCTGCAATCTCCTGACTCGTGATTTCAGTACGCTACCCCCTCAGCCACGCAAAGGGCTAACAGTGAATATTTTAAGGGACAAATTTTGCCCACTGGTATTTCAAAACTGGCGCAGTAGTGCAATCTGGTGTTTTACTATCTTCACACGTGACCAAACCAAACGATGTCTTACCCCAAGATTCACTTCCCAGCTTGGGATCTCTCCTTCTTTTTGAATGAGTTGAACGTTGGAGGTTAATCTTCAAAATTCCAAAAGATATTTCAAATGACTTTATTCTAATTATGATACTTTAGTACCTAAAACCTCGTGTATTTTGCGTACTTAAAAAAAAATATCATATTCGGATACCGGCTAGGCTTCTTTCCGTTTCCTGTACGTTGGGTTTTCATCATTCACAAATAAACAATTTAAACAAAAGTCAGATGTTTTAAACATTGTTGAAAGTATTATCCAATTTTGCACAGAATCTAATAGAAGATATATACGTTTTTACATATCGTGTTTCAGGAGTTTATCTCGAAATACATTTCAAAAGAAAGCAAATAAAATTTTGCACAAGGAACAGTGTGGTGGCTTTGTCGACCGAGATAGTCGTGTAGTCTTAGACGTTAAGCTATGCAACTCCAAGGCTGTGGATTCGAATCCCGACATGGGCATGGATGTTTGTGTTATGTAGGAAATGTCAAATAAACTAAAAATAAACGTGACAATAGTATAACAAGTGGCTCTCCTCTGAGGCGTAGGGTTCCCAGTTCGATCCCTGCTCATGACGTGTGGGCTTTGTGGTGGACAAACACCGTGCGCATGGGTTGTCCCTCTTCTTCCCACTTTCTTATTCCACCAATTATCCATCATCATCATCCATTCGGCATAAGTCATATGTTACCTAAAGGATTTAAATAAAATAGTGAAATTCACCAGGAACAGTGGGTGGATATGGTGGAACTGCGTGGAAGTGGAATAGGATAGAATTAATAGAATAAAAAATGCGCAAACAAAACCATTTCTGTTAATGCGTTATTTCGTTAGAATTTAAAGTCCTGCTTTTTCTTTTACTTTCACTTCTTGATCTGTAATTAGTATATAATTATATATACTCCTTAAATGTTGTGATTTTGAAAAGTGGTTAGATGACACAGCTCTGAACCTATCCAACTTAATAGTAAGTGTTTATTATTATTATTATTATTATTATTATTATTATTATTATTATTATTATAGGCAATAATATGGTCAACGAGCATCCCTTTTGTTATTGAAATCATTTGCAGCTCTGTTTGGCAATAGCTAGGTCAAGTGCGTAAAAAGTACCTCAGGTACACCGAAAAGTACCTGTACGTTTACCAAGGTACATTTACCAGCTTGTACCTAGTACCTGTACCTAGGTACAAATGAGAAGTACCTAACCCGGCACTGTGTTTAACTTTCACCTGTACATATGAGCGTTCACGGGAGAATATATTAAATCCAAATACCTTCATTGTGATTGCAGTAGGTATAGTATAAATAAATACAAGCCGTGTATAACATTTTGTATTTAATTTACCGTTGTCATTTTGGGTGGAATGGCCATTCAAGTGCAATGGAGTGGATTCCTTCTAAAGAATAACGTAATATAGAAATTCTACACATGTAATTGAAGTATTTTGAATTGTTTACGGCCCTTCCAACTCCACGTAATACCAATAACTGAAGAGATCAAATAAGCTAATAAAAATGGTAGCACACTTTGGAAATTGCTTACATGATGCCAACTTTACTAATACTAAATAAACAATAGAAAAGCACAAAGTGTATATGGCAGTGCTTTTAGTTAACATAAATACGTAAGTACAAATCAGTATATCTGAAATGCACTGCAGTAACACCCTCGAAATAGTTTGAGCACTGCTAGCCTCAGTGACATCAAATGTAACAGTACTCATATAGTGACTGCCATAGTGGTTTAATATGCGTCTTTCACAACAATTACTTGCTCTAATGAACCAATAGAAACATTTGCTCTGAAATAAAAACAAATCTTCCTCGAAACAATTTGTCAAGAACCTGACCTCATTTTTCTTCTAAAATGTAGACACTAAAAATAACATTATGTATTATTATAAAATTTCCTCCTAGAAGTATAACAACATCTCTTGTTATTTTTCACTTTTAGAAAAAGAAAATCAATTCCGAAAAGTGTTTACAATTGAAAACAACTGATAAACTTTGAAAATTTTCGATACCACGATCAAACATACAAACATGTTTTATACAATGCTAGAAGTCGAACCATTTCCTGACTTTGTTCGCAGAGTTGGTTGATTATCATATTTTTGTCAACTGCCACAAGTTTCTCTATTATATTGCATTATGAGGAGCTCTTTCAAGTTGTCTGTCAGATTAAAGCGATGTCTTGTTTTCATCAATTTAAGCTTAAGAAAAACTGATTCACAATTTACTTGGGTTAAAGTTGTTGTGAGCATATATTTATAAACTTGACTAAATTCTATACACAAGATTCTATATACTTTGGTCATAGATTCCTCTGTGTCCACAGTTTATGAAAATCTTACAAGCTACTTGAAACTGACATGTTTATTGTTTCATTTGCTTCAGATCCCCCCTGATATTTCACTTTCTGAACCCATGTGCATATCTATATTATATTCTTCTCTCACTCTAGAGTTTATTTGAGGCCAATTTTACACAAAAGATTGTAGAACCTCAGCAGAAGTTAATATTAGGCACTAAATAACATATTTTGTCTAAGGCGTTCGATAGCAAACGTCTACATTCAGGAATATCGTAAGAGCAAAACAAGCACTGGTCTTCATACTATGTGTAGCTTGTCAATAACAACATTAAGAACCTTTATATAGGATCCATCCTCTTGGAGAAGCCTGTTCCATCATTATCTGCCAATTAGCAGGGCATTTCCTTGATATTCCTTAATCCAATCTGCGCATCAACAACGAACCTCGAAGCTTCAACATAGTCCAGATTCTTGGTTTGAAGATAGTCTGAAAGAGGTGTTATGATTGTTAATATTGAAAGAAACTTATAGTCCACCACTATAGTCAAAGCCACACCGCTACGATTTCATACGAAAGAAATTTCTGGAGAAGTGTCTTAGCCTTCTTGCGTACTTTGAGTTTGGAATCTTGGGAGTTTCCAATCATACAAAGTATCATAACCTGCAGTTCCACATACTCTGTTTCTGGTTGTGGTGTGTTATTGCAAACCTTACTGTCAAACCAATAAACGAAGTGACTAAACATTTTGGTTGTTGCATCACTTCTCGACTTGAGTTCTGCTTCAAGTACATAGATAATTTCTTGTGTAAGTCCTTAAGGAACCTTCATGTCTGATGTAGTAATCGAAAAAATATGGTTGTTGATAAACACTGAGCATTATATGATGTTACGAGCTTGCGTAGATGCGCGTAGCACCAGGTATGAAGATGGTTTGATGTTATAAGTCTGGATGAGACCTTACTATAATCGTCCCTCGTGGTTGAAACGCAATCAAATGCATTTTATACGCCGTTTTCTATAGCAAGTCATGTATTATTCAAAATGATCAACAATATGTTGGAAAAAAGAATCTCCTGTTGAATGCAAGACCACAAAATAAATTTACACACCACGAACTACGGACTATCGATGAAGTAATCGTGATAACAGTGGGACCAGATCATTATGTAATTTTTCCTTACCTAAATTCAAATAATATAATATTTCCTTTCACTCCTTGCAGAAAATTATTACTAAGGGCAAACGAGCCATGTGAGGTATGGGTGGAAGGCTCACAAATTAGTTTACTCGAGGGCCCACTGCCCCTCAGACTGATGGACCGACGGGCTAGTCCGACCCTGTCTGTGTTTGTACCAAAATTCAATAAAAAGTACTTGGACCTAGTAAACAAGTACACATTCCAATCGTTGGAAAATAGAAGAATTAATTTCCTACTGTCTTTCCTACACAAACAAGTGCATAGTAATATTAACTCACAAAAATTATTATCCGAAATAAGGTTGCACGTCCCGCAAAGAGTTACTCGATCTCTTAATGCAGTCTTTCACCTCCCACCACAAAAGACCAATGTATTACATATATCGCCTATTACGAGAATGTGCTTACTGTATAATTGTATTCTTAAAACATGTCTCGAATTAGACATATTTAATGTAAATACGAGTGAATTTCATTGTTTTATAAAGTAATCAATTGTTTTACAGAATATATTACCACAAAGCATCAAATATAAATATATACAATATGTTGTAGAGTATGTCATATGTATAATGAACACCTGAATTAGGTACCTAACCTGTAGTGCTCAATTAATAAATAATATGTGTTCGGGACGATGCGTGTTCTGAACTGAGACACCGAAGTTGAAAAAGCCAAAGGAGACTCATCACTTTACTTTACACGCGAATCGATTTTGCCTAGTTGTTAGATTGGTGACACGGTTTGGTTTCATATATTCTAATGGTGTCGACAAAAACTTGGGGCATCACTTGGTTGGAGAGTATACGCAGAAACATGCAGCATATGGTCGAGATGTAACGATAACTAAGTTTTGAAAGCAACAAAAATAACGAACAAAAGATACGACTAACTGGCTTACCATAAACACTGAACATATACCCTGTGTAGAGACCTTAAGTTCACATATTGAGGAAAACTATTGAAAATATTGAAAGTTAAATTAAATCTTACGGAAAATTAGTTTTATGCGTAACTAGAGATGTTATAAAGAGTTCAATGATTAACCCCGAAATAAGACTGAAGAACCCCAATAAGAAGTTTTGTACTTATGCAAAATGTTTAGCAAACAATGACCAACCTTTCTTCAGACTGTTTGAGTCTTAATATGACACATGCACAATACTTTTTGTTGTTTTGAACACACGAAATCAAAATTGAGATTTCAAAATATGTACTCTGTATTAAAACATATACATTCACGTAAATAAAAGTTGTACATAAAAATATAAGTTGTAGATTGAAATATTGTTTAATTTCTAATATATTATGTAATACCAATAAGAACTTTTGTACATTTTGAATAAAAAGTTTGGACGTGAAGTTTGAGCGTGCACTGATCAGTACTGAATGTAAGTACTATTAATTAATTATACTTACATTTACTGAAGAGAGAGGAGGATTGGAGGGGACATACTCGTGCGCGATTGCTATTCTTTGAAAGTCACAAAAGGATATAAGTGATTTCCACAGTCCCTTGTTCTGGATGATACCCAACTATTTATCATGTAGTGGTTGTACAAAATACTGTTGTTTGGAAGCCTTGGCGAATGATTAAAGAACAACAGTTGGTCAACTGATTCAAAGGGCGAGAAGACAAATCTTCAGTAGGATAATAATAATTGTTGTAACGCCAAATGATAGGTAAAGCTCTCACCTGCGCTATGCACACGGGCCGTGGACAGTGCATGGAGGATGGCTCTCCACATATTCTTGACCTACGGCACTAAGGGAACACTCCCAAATGATCAGCGATATTCACATGAAATATCTTTTTCTCACTAGGTTTTAACCTTTAATGCACGAAAAGGACATCCATAGACCCAACCTTTTTGAACAGGAAGTTTTCGAAATATCGATTTGTGCCTATTTGTACCTTGTAAGGAAAAGATATGAAGACACTTGTGATAAAACTGCTGCGGGCTTATGATCCAACCTTTGGATGATGACAATAGGCGAAGGGATACATCTGGTGGTTTTTGAGAATCATGGTCGCCGTCTTAAAAGCCGCCATCTTGGATTCGGCTCGAGAAATTTAAATAGGAAAAGGGTATGATATGACAGCATTTTAGGCTAGTTTGTTCCCAGGAATTCAAATAAGAAGATATTTTACACCTACGCTTATTTGTTTAGGAGATAGAAATTCCAGAAGTTACAATTTTGCGCCCTACAACATGTGCTCAATTTGTTGGCAATTTTGGTGGGCACACAAAACGAGTCGTTTTCAAAATTCTCATATACACTGGGTAACACCGGGTCCAACGGTGGTGCAGGTATGCTGGTTTCCTTGCTGTTTTTTTAGAGAGAGAGAGAGAGAGAGAGAGATTTAATTTCCTTGCCTTATTATATCTTCTCCAACTTTAAAATTTTCATTCTCGTGATGTAGTCTAATGACAGATGCAGCAGTCAAGTAACTGCTTCGCAGTAATTTGATTCACTTTCGATACCTTGACGTTCAAGTGATTTAGGTACTGCTGACAAGCAGACCGAATCGAAAGCTTTTTCAAAATCTGTGAATCCCAAACATAGTGGAAGTTCATATTCATTAGTCCTTTCCATAACTTCATTCAATGCTAGTATGTGGTCCATTGTGCTAAATCCACAACAAAATCCGGCTTGTTCACTTCCCTGGTTAAAATCCAAGTCCCGTTCAATACGATTCAAAATAACTTTGGTGAACGTTTTGTATAGAACTGACAGTAGACTAATTGGTCTGTAGTTTTAGACGCGTTCTTTGTCTCCTTTCTTGTGCAACAAAATAATAATAGCATTATTCCAGATTGAGGGTATTTCTCTCTTCCTCAGGCACATTGAGGATAATTTGACAAGTTCATCTTTCATGTTTTCACCTCCCCATTTAAACATCTCTGCTGTGAGTACATTTTCTCCTGGATAATTTCCATTCTTCATCCCTCGAAGTACTTTATCCACTTCGTTTTGTATTACGTCTGGGATCTCTACATCAATTCCTTCTGAATCTTTATTTCCTAGTACTTCTGCGGAGTGATACAATTCTCTGTAAAAATTTCAAATATCTTTATAATTTCCTCCTTATTTCTGGTTAAGGTCTCTTAAGTCTCTTATTTTTGTTTTTCCCTATCATGAGCTGCTATTTGATTTTCTTCATGCTTTTCTTTTCCTCGATTGTATTTCTAACAAGATTTTAGTTGTATCTACATACATTTTCTCTTTGCTTCCTCACGGTTTTGTTTAGTGTTATGTACTCAATTATCTTTATTTAATTTTCCTCTTCTTTCATTTCCCTTCTTTTCTTCATCAAGAGTTTAGTTTCTTCCGAGATTCTGCTCTCTTTTTTCTTTTTGATACCTGCTATTTCTTTGTCTGTCTCACTCTCTTATTGTCTCAGTCAGTATTTTATTTCTGATATTGATATTTTATGTATCTTCTAACTCTTCCAAGGCGCTGAATCTACTGTTTAGTTCTATCTCGAATGTCTGTCTGTTTTTCGATAGATTTTCAAGATCTAAAGCCGACTTTTTCCTCTGATAAGCTTCTTCTTCTCAAGTCTAGCATTCAGTTTTAGTTTACATCTCACTCGAGCATTTGATCTATCCAAAAGAGACACGTCTCGAAGAATTTCCCTATTATTCGATAAAACGTAGTCTATTTCGTTTTTATCCTCATTTGGGCCTTTCCATGTCCACTTTCTCTGGTTATATATAATTCACAGATATATTGAATCCACTCCCACACTAACCAGACTTGTTGGGAGAGGAGAGCCGAAGCTATCAATTGTGATCACCACTGTCTTTTATTCATAGCAGCTTCCCAATTGTCCTCAAAATGCTGGGTCAACACCAAAATTTTTAGCCCCCACCGGAAATCGAACCCGGGACCGCTGGCACTGAAGTCGAGCAAGCTACCAACTAGGCTACGCAGGCAAGTTTCCTGATATATTTGCGAGTGTGTGTCTATGTGTGTTTGTGTGTGTGTCCATACTGGTGATCTATTTTCGAAGGATATTTGGTGAGAGCAGACGAAAGAGAAGTAACGAGGAGGAAATGAAACTTGTTAAGACGTTGTACACCGATAAATAGGATATTTCAGAACGTAATTGAAATTACTGTTGAAGGTAAAATTAGAGAGAATAGGAAGGAGCTGTTACAACTTTTTGGAAATAAAGAAAGGAAACTATATCCTAACATGATGAGTTAGAGAAATTTTGGAGTAGAGAAGAAGATCCAAATATGGGCTGTGGTCCAAATACGGCTATTAGACGTTTTAGACTTGCATATGCTTATGTAGTACTGGTGACTGGTGACAAAAGTGTGAAAGAGTTTCCCAAGGACGAAAGTCGTGGGGAAATACAGTTGGCTACAAAGTGTTGGATGTGGTTGATTTCCTTGTATGTTGTGCCTGTTTTCAACAGAGGGAAAGTTTTATCAGGCATTTCTATTTCAGTTTTTTGAACACAATAAAACCAAGGATGAAATGTTTTATAAGGTAAGTTGTACTACTCAAAGACAGCACTCGTAGTCAGTATAAAACAAAGAATAAATAATACTGCGTACTGACTTCTGTTGCGTCACGAAGAAACTCTTATGTATGGTCTAAATAGGGGCCACCTTGCCTACCTACACCTTTATCTAAAGAGTTTTCTTATCTTGGAGCACAGCACTTGGAATTTCAAACCTAGTAAGTTCTTTTAATATTTCAGCAGTTTCTGTCATAAAGAAAAAGTCAGCAATCGATTAAGAGCACGTGAAAGTGCTACAGTTATAACGGATAACCTATGCTAAGAAACAATTGTGGCTTCCTTGAAGAAGCAGGAATCTAGTAAATGCATGAAGACATTATATTTTAGTTAAGTTGAGCAAAAAGATTAACAATTTTAAAACAAATGGAATATACCTGAACGGAAAAGAAAGCAAGGAACTTTAGAATTCACAAGATAAGAATAAGATTCAGAAGGATACAGGATAATGTTTTCTGATCTAGATCCTTGTGATGATTAAAATAGTTATTTTGATACGTCAGTTGCACAAGAAAAGCCAGATGATGAAGATAAGAATTGTATAGTCTGCGACAGGATATTCTCTGAACACACGTAGACACTTATGGGTTATGTGTATCATGTGTTCGAGGTGAGCATATAAAGAATGCGCTGGTGCAGAAAAGGAGGACTATCTCTGACTTTTGTAAATATACATTTTTCATCACTATATCACTCTTGAACATTATTGGGAACTATTAAAATTTCTTCTTAATTATTTAAATTAACTTTAAAGGATAGCCCATATTTAGACCAGTGTGTTTCAAAAGTCAAGATTATGATATCTCTGTAAAATATGTTATTAATATCATAGTTATGGCTTTCTAATCTAAATTTGCAACTACATTATAAAGTAAAGATATCTCAGACATATTTGCAGTTGCTGTTTAGTACAATCCTTGGATCATTTTTTAGATACTCGAAAAATAAAAGTGGTAGCCCGTATTTGGACCTTCTCCTCTAATCGTAGGATACATTTATTATGAAAGACCAGACGTAGAAGGCGGTACAAGAAAATATAATTGCTGTTACCGCCCATACAATTCATTTTGTCATTTATAAGAAAATATAATTGTGTGTGTGGTCACGGATTCAACTCGTGCCGAGGACTATTGAAAGGAGTGGTTCGGAGTGTACTTTCCCAATAACTGTAGGTTACGTCCTTAGAAACTCACCAGCTCGTTTAGGACGTTAATAGTAATTCGACAACAAACTATGAAGATAAGTGTTTATAAATTATGAATTATATTTTTTTATAAATTATGAAAGGGAATCTTAAAACTAGCTGTTGCTTGCACATTTTCATGTTATTTGTCAAGGTAGAAGTATCTTTTAGCCCAATTTAGTACCTTCTTATCTCCAACCGTACGTCAAAATTACGTGTTACCAACAAAGTGTCGATTACTTGAAGTAATTGACTGTGTTTTATATTTTTATCTTTGCTTAGCGTACAGGAAGTCTCGTCTCGGGTTCAGTCCCAGCGGCTGACCATCTTGACAAGATTTTCCATGTGATTTCCTCAATTTTACTACGCAATACCGGAATAGTACCTTCAACTTAGGCCTTGGGCAACACCTTCCCGCTGTCTTTAACCTCTACCATCCCGGCCTAAGCCTCAGATATCTAAAACCATAAATGAAAAATTAAATTCATTTTGGAAGCTCTGGAGGTATGAATTTAGGATTTTTGACATTAAACATACCGTAATATGAAATATTGATTCAACTAAATATTTACACAAATTTCAGTCAGTAAGTACAGAAAAATATTCTCAATTCGTTTACTCACATGTCAGAAATGAAAACCGTGAAAAGATTCAGAATAGCGATGCTGCTGATGACGATGTTAGATCATCTGCCCGAATTTCCCTGAGCAAGGGGAAATGATGCTGTTTGCCATTACCTTCCATCGGATGAATATGACGACGATGGATGAAGGACAAGATTTACATGTTAACGTGGGCTCCGAACCACTTGTGTCACCAGCTATCGAACTAAGGACACCTAGATTAAAAGCCAGTGAACGTTACCAGCCACTAACATATATTTTTCAACCACTTTAAACTCATTATCTCAATTTCGTATATATATATATATATATATATATCACAATAGCGTGACTCAGGATAGAAAAGAGAGAGGTGGTGCATATGGGCTTTAACATACAAGGCAAGCAAGGAATTCTTTTAATTTTTTGACGTCGCGTGGGAAGACGTGACCACTGATACAGACATAATTGCCTCAGGTGCTGCAAAGCAATCGAGATGGGAGTGGAAACATTCACCTTCACCAAGTCAGGCGCTTTGTGCACCAGCTCTACCTCGAGTAGTGGTGAAGACAAATGGAGCAACTCATTCGGAGTCGTCTGCTCTATGACTTTAAGGTTACCTTAACCTCAGTCGAATCAAATAGCCGAATGTGTCAAGACCATTAGGATGATGCTCTGAATAAACGCATTCCCAGGCATTAATTCCAGAAATTCACGTTGGGAGATTTGTCGCTGGGTGATGAATCCCACAGTCTGCACCCACAGACCCTGGATAACGATGCCCTTTAGTGGGGCATAGAGCACGCCAGCAGCCACACATCCGAACTCTTTAAGGTTTCTGATGAAACAGTCAGAATTTATCTGCACCGTATATGGAAGGGGTGCAAGTTGCGCAAGTAGGTACCCACACACTGTGGGAAGCAAACAAGGACCAACGAGTGACAGCCTGTTTGTCGTTGCTTTCTAGGCACAGCACTGCAATCATATTTAAATTAGTACTCACGAGGGAGGAAAAGTGGGTCCTGTATGAGACTTCCAAGCGTGCCAGACACTAGTTGTCACAGCGTGAGATGCCTCACACCGCAAGACAACGTCTGCACCCACGCAAAAGCATGCACTGTATCTGGCGGATTAATCGCTAAGTGGTGAACTACGAGCTGCTACCACCTGGCCAAACCATCATGTGGATCTGTACTCCCCAAGTAGCACACAAACGTTGATTTTTTGTTTATTTCATTGATTAACCGTTAACGGTTGAAAAAATAGGAGTTTAATTTTAAATCATATTTCAACAGACTTGTTATAGTTGATAAGTTGTTAGTTAGATGTGAAGTCAACCGTTATTTTCAACTATGGTATAGATTTCGTTTCGTGGAATTCTTTCTGATATAATAGAATATAATGTGTAATTAAAAACTAATTGAATGTCATTAATATCTTGTGTCCTCTTTTGCATGTTGAAAACACGTTGAATTTCAATCTGTATTATAAAGAGAATTTAAATTTGTTGATAGACTTTAATGCAAGGTGTTTTACTATTACATTTAACTATGCCATAGATTGCACTTCATATGTGTGTTTTTAAGCTAATTACATAAAGTCTGTACTTAAAAGTAAATAGAATGAAATTAACTACTTCCATCATGTTCTAGTTTGGATGTTGAAAACAGATTGAATTTAAAACCATATTTCAAATGAACATTTAATTTCGTTAATACGGCGTTAATGTGAAGTGTTCTCGACTTTCCTTTTCAACTATAACAAGGATTTCGCTCTATATGAGATTTTCTATCGTGCCATATTACACTTTCTGAAAAATATCAATTTATTAGTGTAGCGATGGTCGAAGTGTTAGAGAAGGAAAATGCACAAAACAAAGAAAGAAGGAAAGTATTCTTTATTCTTTTCTTACATGATGGTAAAACGACACGTCTGGATTTGTGGCGACTGCGTTCAAGAGTGACTTTTACGTCTTCGTAACATAAAGGGAATAGTCAAAGAGTAGTTATTTTGAGGGCTACTTCGTGCATGAGTGGTTAGCGTGACGAGCTACCATCGACGAATACGGAAAGTTCCAGCTACAAACCTACAGTACCGGTTGGAGAATTTACTGTTCGAAAACTAAAATATCATGACAAAAGCAACGGGCAAAATGCAGGTAAACATAGATACCAATAGAGAGCAACCACGATCTGTTTTAGCCAACTAAACCAGTTCCCTCGTCGTCCGCCTCTTGATTTCAACCTGTTTCTTCTCAACCATTATTCAACGTCGAATAAACCATTGAACAGGCGGTCATTTCGGGACAAATACAAAGTTAAAATATACAACAGCAAAAGGAGCGAGTATTGGCGAATCGCAAGGTTGTACTGTTCCTTACCGACAGAGCCAGACCACATATGGCGTGTGTGGCCAGGGATAGCATACATCGACTTGGCTGGGAGACAGTGACATCCATCGTACTTCCCGGACCTTGCACTTACAAATTATCACCTCTTCCATTCCCTGGATAACCACCATCGTGGGAAACACTTCACGAATAAGGCAGTCTTGCGGCAGTCACACACGGCCTTCATTGCGTCCAAGAACCCCCCCCCCACTTAGTTTTACACTCAGGGGATAGTGCAGCTGCAGGTATGTTGACGAAAGCTGTTGGATGCGGATGGGGGCTACTATTACATTTTCCGTATACCTCTCTGTTTCTGATTATCAAAACGACAAGAACCTTTTGGTTACCTTGTAGAAAAGAGGACAGAGATACTTTTGGGTTGTGTAACCCCAGTAGCACACAAATGTTGAAAACCGGAGGATTCACCGTTAGTTCCGCAACTTAATTTTAACGTTGTATATCAACCTAAATGTCCTCCTGCTCAACGGGATTTTCGACGTATAGAATCAATCTAGTCTTCAACACAAAGAAGTAGACAAGGAACAACTTTTTTCTAGTAACGTTGTATTTGTCCACCTGTTGAACGACTCAAAATATGTTTTGCATTTGACTAAAATAGAGTACTGACTTTGTAAATTTTCCACGCGCGTGCAGTGGGGCTCGAAGCTAGAACATTCCACACTCGTCGCTAGTGGCTCGTCACGCTAACCACTAATCCACGGATCCATAAAGCAAGTAACTACTATTCTACTATTTGTTTTACATTACGAAAACTTTCTCTGAAGTAAAATCCATGTGTGTTAGTTTACGTGTCCATGTTTTTTCCAGTGATTCGTGGGAGAATCCGGATAATTAAACTTCTTCCTTGTTGCAACTCTAGATTTGGCTACCTTTTCTCTCCCCCCATTACATGAAAAAATACTCCTTTCTTAATACTATTTATCTATAGTCTTTGAATTTGTCGTTTACGAATGAGCGTGTAAGTCAATGAGAAAATTCCTAATATGATTTTAGAAAAGAGAAATAAAGAAAAGAGTACAGTGCAAGGATTTGGCGAAAAAGTAGACTACAAAATTAGAATCCCTGAAAAGAATACCAGGTGTATGCATAAGTAGTTTCCGGTTTGCATAAGAGATGGCGCCAGCGAAAAGCACGCAGCGTATTCATTTGACACATACGTCATTTTGTTCGTCTGACATTAAACTACAAACACACACAAGTTGAGTCTGCCAAACACTAGTGTCTTTGTTTTATCGTTCAGTGATCATGTCAAACTTTGTGCCTGAAAAAGAACATTTGCGGCACGCATTGCTTTTCTTATTTAATCAAAAGAAAAAGGCTGTTGAAAGTCATCGTGTGCTGGTAGAAACATATGGTGAACACACTCCATCGATTAGAACATGTGAGACATGGTTTCGACAATTTAAAAGTGGCGATTTCAATGTGAAAGACAGTGCGCGCTCTGGTAGACCACAAAAGTGCGAAAACGAGCAATTGCAGGTGTTATTGGAGGATGACCCAACTCAAACTCAACAGCATTTTTCACAAGCATTAAATGTGTCACAAGAAACAATCAGCAGACGTTTACGAGCAATGGGGAAGATCAATAAACTGGGTAAATGGGTCCCACACGATTTGAATGAACGTCAAATGGAAAATCGCAAAGTCACTTGTGAAATGCTGCTTCAACTCCACGAAAGAAAATCCTTTTTGTATCGAATTGTGACGGGTGACGAAAAATGGATTTATTTTGAAAACCCGAAGCGGAAAAAATCGTGGCTTTCACCTGGCGAAGTCGGTCCTTCAACACCAAGGTCAAATCGCTTCGGCAAGAAGACCATGCTTTGTGTCTGGTGGGACCAGAGCGGTATTGTGTATTATGAACTCTTGAAGCCCGGCGAAACCGTTAATGCACAACGCTATCGCCAACAAATAATTAATTTAAATCACGCATTGATCGAAAGACGACCGGAATGATCCCGAAGACATGGCTAAGTGATTGTGTTACACGAAAATGCGCCGTCTCACACAGCAAAGCCAGTGAAAGACACCCTGAAATCGCTTGGATGGGACATCCTTCCGCACCCGCCGTACTCCCCAGACCTGGCGCATCTGACTATCACCTCTTCGCATCAATGGGGCACGCGCTCGGAGAGCAGCACTTCAGCAATTTCGAAGACGTTAGAAAATGGCTCTAGGAATGGTTTGCCGCAAAAGACAAGCACTTTTTCTGGCATGGTATGCATCAATTAGTGTTTTCGAATGTCTCTTTCCAACAAAACATTAAAAATTTTCGAGACATATTTATTCTTCAAACAGGGAAGACAAATAATCGAGCATTAATGTCTTAATACGAGGAAACTGTCCGGAACCCGGGGATGAATGGTCAGTCTAGTTTCGACTAGAATTCGATACTAAGATTGCTGATTGTATCTTGTGTTAGTTCGTTGATTTTCCCATCGTATATTTGACAAAATTGCTGAAAGATGGCAATAGTTTCGGGCTTAGAGTAACGTCATATACACAGGAGTGAAAGCGTTCGTAACATATTGTAAAAGGAATAGTAAAATATTAATGAGTATAAGGATCTTTAGTGGAAGAGCGGTTAGAGTGAAGAATTACGAACGATGAAGGCAGCAAGTTACAGCTTCGAATCCCACTGCAATCCGGTAGAAAATTTTGAAACTAAATGAATATATCAATGTGAAAAAATGAATGAAGACAACAACTGTGGTGAATGAGACTTCGTCATGAAGTTCTCTTTTGGTCAAAAGAAAAATATGGTTTTTAGCCGTTGGACAGGTGGGCAAATACAATGTTAAAAAAAGTTTCAAAACTACTCGATTTCTTGACGTTGGACTACGTTGATTCTATACATTGAACAAACTGTTGAACAGGCGGACATTTAGGTACATATTTGAATCCACCGTTTCTCAACCTTTTGTGTGCTACTGGGGTATACAGGGAGGCAAAGGAACTTAACGCCATAGCGGAGAGGCGTAGACATAATGTTCTTATTGTTATTAACGGAATTAAATTACATTTAATAACTAAATACCCATTCCGGAATTCTTAACGTTAATTTTTGTCAAGACAGGTGCTTATATTCCTGGTCAGTCCCGGTCAATCACGAACGGTTGGCAGCCATATTGCCTACACGTCAATGAAGCATATATAATTGCAAAGCGCGTTAAATAGTGAACATTCCTATAAAAGTACAAGGGAAATTTATTAGTACTTTTAATATTAGTATTGAAGAGTGTTTTCCTTATTGTAAAAGAAGCAAGAAATGTTAGCCTGTACGGTGTTGAAACACAAGTCGAGCTCGTAAAAATGTTTAAAATTCATATAGAAGTTTAAGGGAGCATTTACTAATAAGTAGTATCAGCTTATAGGAATGTTATTTTAAAGGAAATAAATAAATAGTTTGCCTGCACGGGAATCGAACCTGGGGTCCCAAACAACTAAGCCGACGCTCTACCACCTAGACTACCAAAGCTAACGATTACGAAAACATTTAAATTCATGGATGAATTTTAGGTATCTATAGCTCAGACAGAGATCAGGTAGAAAAAGGAAGCGGGAAGTATAGTCCAATGCCTAAGTTAGAGGTACCATCCCAGCATTTGCTTGATGTGACTGAGTAATAATCCTGGAACAAACAGTTACAATGCTCCGCCGCTGGTAGCGAAACCAGGACCTCCTGAATGGGTAGCAAATGCTCGACCAACTGAGCTGCATTCATAATACTCCCTGTTCGCTGTTGAAGATTTACTGTGACTTGTCTTGTTTAGTAGAAACAGATTCGGCGAAAGCAGCTGCAACAATGAATGAACAGTACTTGAGCTTCTGAAATCTCCGTTCTCCTCGGACTTTGCTTTATACTACCCACGAGCGTATTGTGTATTCTTTTTTCTGAATTTCTCTTTAACTGGCAATGTTTACAACTGCATAGCGTTTTAAAGAATTTGGGTAGAAATGTACCACCATTTTGCACTGATGTTATTGTTTCTGCGTTAGTTCTTGGGAAAAGAAAACATATCTCGCGTAGCCCCACCCACAAAGCCCAATGGGTGACAAGGAACAAAACTTTACAACCAACTATAATCATCCGTTCACACGAAGCCGCCATGGAAGCGGCACCAGAAGTTTTGATGGAGCTTCTCGTTCATAACCATGCAACCAGTTTTCGTTTAAGCTAATAATGACAGGAGAAGCTGCCCGGTTATCTTTGGTCTTTTATATTATTGCGTACTGGCGGTGTCTATTTTCGTAACCAAAGGCGAGGAAGCATGTTTTACTCCGTCTTTTTACCTCGAAAGGAGCCTATAGGAATAGAAGCCATCACTTAATGCGATGCTAAGTTATTACAGTATACGAAGACTAAAATATTAATCTAATGATTTTTCATTCAAGTTACGGTTTGATAATTTGGGGTACTAGAACATGTTACCTCATATTTTCAAAGCAAAAGATCATATTCACAGTCAACTACATCACTCAACAGGGAATTTCCCCCATCCACTGGAAAATCGAACACTGCCTCAGAGAGCCAGGCACGGGAACGCCGCGAGAAAAGTCTTCAGCATACTCGCCGGGATTTGAACCCGGGCCACCCGATTCGTTGTCAGACGCGCTAGTGCCTGAACCGTGGCAACGCCAAAATGATATATTTTTAAAATGATTTATTTCTGAAGCACTGGTCACAAATAACTGTAGTAACGATGCACTTGTTGCCAACGTAATAACAAAAATAAATAAACTTCGCGTCAGAGAACAGATGAGAAGCTTTCAGTTTACAGCTTCTGCCACTAGAGTACGGACGCGTTCCGTCGCGTGAAAGAAATGTGTTGAAGCAAACTTTGTTTCTACTAAGTCTCACGACATTACAGACTATTGCAGGATACGAATACACTCTCAATTTCAGAAAATAATAATAACTTAAGAGGGCTCCTCGCTCCAACCCCCCTTTTAAAATATTTTTCAAAATATTTCAAAAACTAAGAGTACTATCAAAAATGTAAGAACATAGCGCACTAGAACTTACAAATTACTATCAAATACAATGGACAGCGATCTCGAGGTCTTGTCCATTGAAGAAGTGATACGTTTTCAAAGATTATGAAGTAATTATTTAATTAAAGTCTCAGTACTAATCAATGGACAAGATTTCGAGATCGCTGTCCATTGTATCTTATTTCATAGTAATTTGTAAGTTCTAGCACGCTATGTTCTTACATATTTGATAGTGCTCTTAGTTTTTGAAATATTATGGAAAATGTTTAAAATGTGGGGGTTGGAGCGAGGAGCCCTCTTAATATACCGGGAAAGGAACAACATAACTTCAAAATTTGCGGAATTTATACTTTATGGCCAGAGCGAAACCGATATGCGGTACTGTCTGCTTCCTTGCTGTGCTCTGTATGCGTCAGACCTTAAGACTCGCGGATTAAGAAATATCTCTGATAATTCACTCAGAAGGATCAAGCACTAGGATGCACAGATTATATATAGGAAAATGTTGTTTTCTTGTATTAAAATAGAGAAAAACCAAATTAATAGAGATAAGAGAGCTTTATCGCGTTTTGAACACTTTTCACTTGCTTAAAATTATCTGAATGAAAAGTAAATTATTATATGAAAATAGCTCATTTTCATGTATTTCCATGAGAATATCATCACAAGATTCTTTCCTTATTTTACATTGATATATAATTTAAAATATAGTGAATAGTAATAGCTATTATTTATAAGCAATTTAGAGTTAATAGAGAAATGAAAGATTAACATTTATGTTATGTCCTGACAATATTTGTGAAACGGATAATCGGTCACAAGATTGTATTTCATTGCTTTACAATGAATACTCAGAGATCGTACGCACTTGGCAGTGTCATTTCATCGACATGCAATTTCTTTTTATTCCAGAAATTCGCTTCACATGAGAAAGGCAATTTTGCCTTATGCCCATGGTGTCTGACAGCCGCTCTTTTAACGATACATGAGGGAGCTTACGGAAAGTCTGCTGCTGAAATTAGAGACTTATTTCACCTATCAGAAGATAAGAATACCACAAGAGTAGGATACTCAAAAATTGCATCTCATATTATGGTAATTATTTCTACTAACATTATAAAATATCCCAGTAGCACATGCACGGTGGTCGCTCATGGGACCCATATCGTCCCATAAAATTAATGTGGGCGGGAGAGAGGGCCCGCTTGAGCCTACGTCGATAGATGTGGGATCAACATCGATTATCGGCATCACTAATTTACCTATTTTCAAACACTATAGTAAGTATTATGCAAAAGAATACATATATTATCTAGAAAACTTTTTGTTTATAGTCAATAAATTAAAATAAAAACAACATTCGTCATGGAACCATATCGATCAATGTCGGTCCATATGGGCAAACCGATGTTTATTCAAGTGATACTGTATCCCTCTGGGGATAAAATATAAAACTTCATGTTGTAAACACGCGGCCACCGGTCAGCTTTGTTTGGTCCCACAAGTTGTTCATCGTTAAAGCATGTTAAAATGCAGAAATTACGTCCTTCCACGGGAACGACAAACAAATAAAGTTTTAAAATTGATTTTGCTTTTCCCAGGGATTCCTTGATCACTGCAAGTATATAGACAAACCAAAAAGATTTATAGTAATATTTATTATGCTGGTTATCGTATACCGAATGAACCGGGAGACATTTTACACTTTGTTTCGTTTGTACGGTAGAAAGTAGCGTATTTTCTCGAGGCCATGTGGTTGTTAAGGCTCCTCGCTACTCCCTCCCCAACTTTTAAACATTTTTCAAAATATTTCTAAATCTAATAGTATTCCCTAGTACTTACAAATTACAATGAAATACAGTGGACAGCGATCTCGAGATCTTGTCCATTGATGAGTGATTTGTTGTCAAAGATTATGACGTCACTATTTAATTAACAACGTATCACTCATCAATGGACAAGATCTCGAGATCGCTGTCCACTGTATTTCATTGTAATTTGTAAGTACTAGGGAATACTATTAGATTTAGAAATATTTTGAAAAATGTTTAAAAGTTGGGGAGGGAGTAGCGAGGAGTCTGAAGAGAGGTTCACTTTAGTAGGAGGATAAGTTTATTTTATATATTTACATATGTTTTATATTATTTCCTTCAATTGAAGCTGTTTCATTGTAATCATGGCCATTGTACCCTTAACCTCTTGGAAAAAAAATGGTTAAAGCGGAAGACACGTGAAGTGATAACAATGGAGCGGAACTACAAATTTTAGCATGAACGCAACATCGAAAATAACATTATTTTACAAACTAGCAGTGGTCGACAAATTTTACAATCCATTGGCACAGCGAAGTGGTGTAACTTTAGCTACAGAAAAGTAATATTCTTTACATAACATTGTTTTACAATTTGTAACGTGTTGTAATATTTCTTGAAGGTTTGTCTATGTTAGTGGTCCTTTAAAAAATGGTAGAAAATCAGAATTACATTATGTTTACAATGTCAATGACCGATGTCGATACTCGATATTGAGCAATGTCGATGACCGATATGGAACGATGCATAAGTCCGATGTCGAACCGAAATTGTCCAAGATGTTCGCCATCCAATATTGGGACCATGTCCTTCAACGATATCGATCGATGTCTCAAAATCCATTATGCGCATATCGGCCGACATGGATGTACTACTTGGGTAGAAGATGAAAACACATTATTAGCTTGATTAAAAAACATTCAGATGCTATTAAGAGAGATTATGCTTCGTAGAGGGCAGTAAAATATTAGTCCCACAACTAGAATTTTGCTAATTTGGAACTTGCTGATTGCATGACTGGAGATCTCATATTTTGTGTCGTACCAACTACTCAAAATTGAACAAACCTGCTTTCTTCCCAGTTACATACTAAGAGGGAGAACTAATCTCTGTTTAGTAGACGACTGTAGTCTAAACTTGCCATACAGTAATATCGCGTGTACTGTACATAAAATATTAATTCATAGATGGTGGTTTGCAATCAGAGAAATACATTTCGAAGGAGTCGACACATCCTATCGACAGTAGAAATTTGGATCATTACCCAAAGGAAAAATACATGCTAAGTTTGAGAACACATAATATAAAATTGAATAAGCAAAATGATAAATAACAAATTAGCTCCGATACCAAATTTACACCAAAACCAAACTGATGCACCAACATCGTTAACTTTACAGAGCAACTAATCTTCAATTTATGTTGTCTTCAAACGTGTTGTTTCTGATTGTCAAATTCGCATTTCGTATACTAGAACTTAAAATATCACTGAATCAAACTTTCACTAAACGAGTATGTCCAATCGTGTTTGAACAAACATTTAGAGTTCGAAGTTTTCGACTAAGTTCAACTGTTATAGCTTGAAGATAGATGTCTGCCGGACCTAGCCATAATAATCATTTGCTATCGTTGTGGTAGAAGTGGAGAAGTCAAGCAAGTGAAGGAGAAGAAATTTGGAAGGGTTTTAATAACACTTCTGTTTCTATTCGAGGATACAATTTGTAAAGTTTCTGATGGGAGAAGATGATGAAGCTGTTTACATCATCTTTAAAACACTTGTTGCCTAAGTTCGCGTGTTAATGTTCTCATCAATAATAGTTTCAGATCCTCACCTGTCTGTTACTGTGAAGGTTAAGTACATAATGATTCTTAGTTCTTGTGAGAAATAAGATCAGATTGAAGTTCTATGTAAGTGTTCTTACATAAATTTAAATAAACTCTTGGGAATAACAATTTATATCATTACCTTCATTTGCTCTATTTTTTTCTTGCCTGGTCTTTGGAGCTAAGAACATTTAAGAGAAATTCTTTATCTAATTGTGTTAAGCAATGATCCAATTTATTTCCATTGTGGAGGGATGTGTCTCGAAACAGATCGATTTATTCAAGAATTCTAATAACTAAAATACAACCTTAATCTAAAATTGAAAGTAAATAAAATCAATTAATATAATAAAATTAGATACTTAACACTGCCACCAGTTCGAGATAAGTAAGTCAAACTGGATACCAAAGTATTAAGTGAGAGTTACTTAGAAAACAAACAAGTAAATATATAAAGTAAACTGGGGATCTACTGTAAGAAAAAAAATGAACATAAAATGAAATTATCTTGACATTAAACAAATATAAAATGGTAAAACATATAAAGCAATGATTTCTGTTCAAAGGTCTGTGATTTCACTTTTTTGTTCTATTTTAGTATTTTTATAGTGCTTTTAGGGTCATTCCATGTCAAGTGGTCTAGTCTGATTTCAGAAAAACGCCCCGCTCGACCATCATGGATTTCGATGAAATTTGGTGTAAACATACACACATGTCCCCAATGAACATTAGTAAAGGTTTACGTTCGCCGATGCAATACTTGCGGAGCTAGAGACATTTGTGTGACACCATACTTCAGCCGTCGACCGTATGATGCTGAGGTTGCCACAACTTTGAGACATAATAACTCTGGCACTATTTTGTTGAGAAAAACAAAACTTGGCTACCTTGTACAACTTTTTGTGCTCTATGAAACAAAATAAGAAAACCATTTTCAAGAGCGATATTCATGTAGATAATTTGGAGCAAAGTTGGCCGAAAAAATTGCGTCTTCAAAAAAGATGTAAAGTTTGATTTTTGATATCTCTGAAAGTAAGAGTAGGAAAAACGTGAAACTTTGCGCGGAAACACTTAGGAACACAAGATTGTCGAATATAAAATGCCATGTTCCTACAGCTTTCCAATCGTTGACAAATTGATTTGAAAGTTAACGATTGTTGTAAAAAAAGCCCAAAATAGTGTATTTGCAACCAGCGGTTACGAAAAAAGACCTTCTGAAAACTGTTTTAAATCATTTTCATTAGAAAGAGCATGCTTCAACCTCCCTAAGAAAGTCGGGTTGGTTTTTCATCGCGGGCATATAAGGTCCTAAAAATAGGGTCAAAGTTGGAAACTTCGCTGTGGCAACGTCGTATACTGCACCATGCATTCTTTTACATTGTGTCGTTTGCTTTTTATTTCTGCCAGGGTTTAAAGCGTGTAATTTCATTCTTGCAGGCTATAATCATTTTAAATCATTTTGACAGCGAAACGCTGGTACCAAATGTTCTCACTATTGAAGGATTCATCGAAAAACTCGATAGTTAAATTTGGAAACTGACAGGCCACCACTTCGTTACCAAACATCAAAGCGAATATTTGAAGTCGTTGAACGCTAGCCTGAATGAAAGCTAACTGATCGTACTGATGGATTTTGCAGAGAATTACTCGTTTGCTGTCCAAGATGTTGCTCAAGGCTTTCACTGGAAGAATTGCAACCCACAGTGCATCCGTTCGTCGCTTAATACATAGATCAAAATGGCGCGCTGCAAATTGTCAACTGTTGTATAATTTCAGTTCATCTGCAACATGATACGGTTTCCGTGCATGAGTTCATTTTGAAGTTGATTACGTTTTTGACGAATAAAAAGACGACTACACGAATATACTACTTTAGCGGCGGTTCATCAGCGCAATACAAAAATTTCGTCAATTTGTGTAATCACAAACATGATTTTGACATTGAGGCCGAATGGAATTTTTCGGCACGAGTGACGGAGTTGGCGGCACAACTAAACGTTTGGCTGCTCAA
>JAGDQP010016679.1:0-40082 GCA_022664845.1 Lepisma saccharinum
TTTTCCTATTTCAAAAGAGGTCTTTTCTCCTAAAAACGCCAATGAATACCTAAGTAAAGCAGGAAATAGCCTTCAAAACGTTGCTAATCGGATAAATTATTCTTAAACATGCACGTCAGAAGACGTATTATATAGGTTTCCATTGCAAAGAACAATAAACACCTTGTATTAGGTTAAAATCAGATTTCAAATATGGTCCAGATGCGTCTCGTATGCTATTCAAAGGAATAATCAGCCTGTATTAACGTAGAATATCTTAAAAGCAGCGTCTATAATTCTGTTACATAGTTTTTGCATGTCCTCTGAGACAATATATATCTAATATTTCAACTTAAAATAGATTTCTACAGTTCTTTGTACACTTTCAGTGCGCTAACTAGCTCACAAATAGCGATATTGTAGTAATTTCGACTTTAAAATCTTAAGAAACATCTCAAAAGTAAAATATTAGGAAAAGTTTTGCTTACAAATGCATTAATCACATATTAACACTTCTTTGTGTTCAGTAAGTGCACTTCTAGTGTCCAAATTATTCCAAAATTGGTACTAGTGCAGTGATTCGGTTTATATTAACTCAAGTCGCATTGTTCTGCATGTAAAATATGTATATTTCATCGTCTCAGGACTTCAAATCATTCATTTATACAAATAGAGGTGTGAAAACAAGCAAGACACACTTCTTATGCACAATAATCATATTTCTGGAGTAGAAATTATTCATAAAAGATGATAGTATTATAGCAAATAGATATATTCACATTATGTATACATATTTTTTTATATAAAGCTATCGTTAGATAGATTATCTTTGAATATTTATCCTAACTATGAAATATATTTCGTATGAAATCTCACTGGTTTCTTGTGTTTAAATATTCAGGAAGAGTTCGTATAAAAATCATGCATTTTTTTTCTTACCATCTAGTTGAAACAACAACAGAAAAGGTTTTCACTCCTCGAGTCTTCTCTGACACTGCGAAAATTAAAACGATATTTGACGCGTGCCCCAACAGATGCCACAGCAACAATTAATGTCTGGACACACACACTTATTATCTCTCCCAGTTGGCACAACCAAACTTCCGGTTCTCACGGTCGTAAACCTTCACGTTCCTCTGTTAGGTCAAGGGGTTGAACCAAGGGCCCAAATGTGAACTCCGTAATGTCCAAAACATGTCAGTTTTGTCAAATTAATGGCCAAAAATCTCAAATTATGAGCCCAGGTGCTTCCGTTTCGGTGGGTGGGCTCGGAGAATCCAAGAACTAACTACTATTTAATGATTAATTACCTCCATCTATTTATTAGAAAGAGAAGAGAGGCAACAGATGTCTTCTCTCGTCTCAAAATTTCAAAACAGAAGAAGGAGAGAGTAAAGAAAAAGTTTTCTCTATATCGGCCAGCTGTTTTGCCTTCTTTCCAAACACTTCATTTAAATTCAGTATTGTTCAACACTGGCGTTGTGGTCTTGGAAGCAGTACTGAGAAAGACAAGCCGGGTTCGAGTCTTAGTGTCTGTCATCCTGACAGACGATTTCGACATATCTAGCGTATGTCTTCTTGATTTGTTATCGAATTCATCTTACGACAGGATAACACAACAATATTAATTTCTAATGAGTGGTCGCTATAGGGTGTTCATAAAATAATTGACATTTATCTGAATTATAAAATAAAAATTAAATACAAGTAATTGCATGATTAAAACAATGAAAATATAAGATGTTGAAGGCAATATGTACATCAAATGAGTGAAAACTTGATAGGAAATTGATTATTGAGTATTTCATGTTTGATACTATTAACTAATGCATATAGTATACACTGTATGGACAAAAAAGGTGGTACCCTATTGAACATTAATTATTTATCGTATTGATGCAATTAAACACAGTTAATAAATCGCTATTACTAAACATTTAAGGTATTCAGTCTATAAACATATCAATTTCATGTATTACTACACCCTCCTTCTACCGTATGTTGTACAGACTCCTAAAAATGGCAGAGGACGCAAATTCAAACATGTTGTATAAAAATCCTAAGGGGGGGAGGCCATAGCCGCTACTACCCCCCCAGGATATTGTAATTATTCCCGTAGTATACTACTTACCGTGAAAGACTTTAAATATGCACTATCCAAAAATGCATATTTCAAAATTCCACAATATCTGTACAAGGTAGCTATTCCCCAAATGAAATAGGGGACTCCCAAAAATTTTCTGGACTAAAGATGGCTCGGAATGAGCACCAGTGAGACTGCATTTCCACCAGAAAGAAACAATTCGTTTCTACCAAGTCGATAACTCATTGATCCCATATATCGAAGGGTTTTCTAAAATAATAATACGTGGATGCATAACAAAGAATTTTGGAATATGCATTTTTAAATGGAAAATGTTCAAAATCTTTGACTGTACCATGAAGCATCAGTCCTACTGTTTGTAGTGACAGAGATATGAAGGTCTGAAGTTCATTTTCCCACGCTTTCGGCAGCCGGTAGCTCCTGACGTCCTTGACGATTGTAACTGATTTGTGTTTTCTCAGTTGTAGTACGAAACCTTTCAAATACACTAACAACTTTTCAGGCGCGAAGTCCCTTTTTAGGTACGAGAAAACCCAGAATACTTTTCTATTCTGTCATCGAATAATATTTATGCCAAGTTTGAAGCAGATAGGTATAACTGAATGAAAGTGATTTGAACAATTTATTATTTTAAAAATGGATTGGTAACACTGAACTACTGCATAAATCAAGACGGTTTCGGCAACTCTAAGCTAGTCTAGCCAAGGCATTTCCAACGACACCTCAAACATCTCTCTACACCTCGTAATTCCTGAGATGTAATTTCTGAAAACGGACAGATGGACGAACACAATAAGCGGGACTATAAGATCATTTTGCTATGCCTTCGCTATCGAGGAACTTAAGAGAAAATTATTCAAATAACTGAGTCTCTTGTAATAAAATTGAAGGTGTCACATAGGAACGTCCTAAGTGCCACTTTGAATCAAATGAGAATAGTGCTTTGTACCGTAGTCCATACGATGACAGTTACACATGTTTTCATACAATAATAGCCATTTTTAGTCATGCACTCAGTGTAGCTTGTAAGATAAATAGCTTTTTGCATTTTGTTCATTGTATTTCTGTTGGTGCTTAGCCGACTTTTCCTTGACATCTTGCAAAAGTATCTGAACATCGTTAGTTAATTACTGTTTTTATTTCCTACACGGACATGGCTTTTCAAATAAATCCTAGCAACTTTCTATAATATCCTCTTCTCGTTCAAAAGGGAGACTTTTATTTGCTAAACAAACAATGCAAAGGGAGAACTATTGGGAAGTTCAACCAGCCAGAACTTCCCTCATTAGTGTTGAATTCCAGGAAATATCATTTAAAACGTTTATTCTGCGTGCCCTCAGCCGCTGTCAAGTACATGGGACGGAAACAAAGTATTTGCTTCATGGAAAACCATAGAAATGCTTTTGTTTAAACTTCTTGCTCTATGTTAATCAGAAAATCTCACCTTTCAGCAATGACTTGTGGACAAGAAACTATTATACGTTTTAGTGAATTGAGTAGAATGTCCTGCAAATTACTCAAGCGTGTTCATTATTTATTTGTAAAGAGGGTAATAATAACATAAGGGAAAAGTTTTGATACATTCACAAACATGCACACACGGTCCCATAGACACAAACATACACACAAAGAGCGAGAGAGAGAGAGATAGAACACAATATTCCTTTCATTCGTACTGGATGATTTGTAGCAACTTAATAAACTACAAATTCACAAGAAGTGAAATGTATCTAGCTGGACATCAACACTGGTTTAGCTCAGACAAGAGCAACGCGATATATGCAGAAAAATGTATTCATGCCACGTGGTGGTTTAAGTAGTAGAGTAAGTGACCAACAATCAAGAGACCGGAATTCGATTCCCTGCGAGGATGCCAAACAACTTTTTTATCCATTTCTTGTATCCTTCCTAACATATGCATAGAAATGAATTTGTTTTTGTTTTTTTATGAGATTTAGATAATTTTCGTTCAAGCCAAGGTAGGGTAGGTAAAAGGATATGAGAAGTAAGTGAGCCAGGATCTAGTTTCAAGGTACTATCCTCAGGTACTTGATAGCCTGGTGCTATTGAGGAAAAACCCTGGATAAGTGGTTGAAGAAATTCCAAATGTTGCTTTGATCAGCATACCTTCCTGGTTTCAATTGATCTTCCTGTCTGACCAATATATCGCAATTACAATCAACTTTGTACTTACTTTTGGCTTTCTATTTGATGTTATGTTTCCCAAGCTTTAGTTTCCTATTTGCTTTAGCCGGTAGTCTATTTACTACTCTCCTTATTTAGTTAATAAGACAGCTTTTAGCGTTTCTTTTCTGATCTTCATTCTTCTTTTAGTCTTTGTGTATAGTTTGCTATGTCTGTCCAATCTTTCTCACCGTCTTCCGAATCTAGCTTCTGAAGCTAGTACAGGTCACTTTCTAGACCTGGTCTAGAAATTACGACATATTGTTCACTTCTATAGGGCATAAGTGCCGAAAATACCAAGTTCCCAATGTTTTCCGGAAACGATTATAGGTCAGTCCAACGAATCTTAAGTAGCTCTACAACAAATTAAAATATAGTTGAGGT
This sequence comes from Lepisma saccharinum, assembly GCA_022664845.1. Classification (NCBI taxonomy): domain Eukaryota; kingdom Metazoa; phylum Arthropoda; class Insecta; order Zygentoma; family Lepismatidae; genus Lepisma; species Lepisma saccharinum. Next base: position 4,652 of record JAGDQP010016679.1, read on the forward strand.
CACCTCTCACCCCTGCTCCAGAAACCTAAAAACATTGCCGTCTCTTATACTTCAATGTTAATTCCAAGTGCCGAAAAAGGTACCTTACCGATGTTTGGCGGAAGAAAAGTTTATATTATATTAAGATGAAGCTTTTTTTTAATTTCCTATATCTTTTAACTGGTCACGTTTTAGACACGCAGACTACGTAAAGTTGGCATAGCTCTTTAACAACTTATAAATAACAGGTTAAGAATAAACGAAGTTACAGTAAATTGACTCCTTCTTGCATTACCCAAAGACATCCTCGGGACGGGTTCTCCTCATCCTCAAACGTGATTAGTATTTTTATGAGTATTTGATCTGACGTTCACATTAAGTTACAAACGTTTGTGATTTCATATCTAAATTTTAACGACAGCTCCTTTCCTATCGACCCATGAATTTCGTCCTTTTCTAAAATGATTATGAGCACGAGGAATGAAATTTGTATACATTCTTTTACCTATACAATATTTTGTGAAAAGCAAGCCCATCCACAACTCAGCTCATATAAAAGCAAAGAGAAGAAAAAAGCAAAGCAAGTGAGGCGTTCTCTCCCTCTTTGGTTGTGTTTATTTATTTAGAAGAGAGTGACAAGAAAACTCCTCCCTAATCTCAGTCATACTTCAGCCCTTGGTATTATTACATTTTAAGCCCTTGTCTTGTTTATCCTGTGTCAGTTAGTATATCAACAAAAAGAGACAGGAAAGCAGATTGTTCTCCATTTGTTGCAAATTGCATTGGAATTGCAAATTTGAGAAGGCCATGCAGTTATAAACAGTGAATTGGAAAACCGTTTTAACTCTCTCTCTCTCTCTGTCTCTCTCTCTCTCTGCAGTACGTTCAAATGAAACAAATAAGCGAAACATTCTTGTTGTTCAGTATGAAGCCAATATGAGCTAAACAGCGAGATCATTTCGCATGTTGACATTTCACTTCTCATTTGACCCAGACTTTCAATGCATTAGTCAAATGCTTAATGTTTATTTTGAAAGAAGAGGTAATTTGTTGAATCAAAAAAGTAAAAAATAAAATAAAACGAAGACTAGTTTTATTAACACAATTGAAAGAAAAATAAAGAAGAATTTGAAGTTTTAAATGAAAATGATATTAAGTTCCAATAGCATTATCTTTTCATCCAAAATTATCTCTGAATATCGCAATTCCACATGAGCACGTCCTCTGTATTGCCTACCTCTAATTCTAATAGTATCAATACTGGAATGATGTCTTCTCTTTAATGAGAAATTTACTGGTAGAGTTGATCACATGAAAACAGTAAATGCGTTTGAGTATTGCCAATATATTTGGGTAAATTGATCTGAGAATATTCAATTTCAATTGACCTTCTGTTCATTGAATACAATAGTTGTAATTAGCTGAGTCAATTACTGAAATGGGGATACTATAAAGTCACTTGTATTCACTACAGATTAACCCGAAATAAATTAAAAACATATCAGCTTACGGTTTCCATGGAAGGAAAAAAATTGTAAACAAATCTGTTCTAATCATCATAATTATTTTTTTTCTGTTTATAGTTTGAAATTTGTTTTGGCCTTCAGGCATCTTTGATTCAGGCGGCGATTGGGTAGGGAGGGACAGGGATGTGGAAGAAAAGTCAGACAGGCCTTAGTTTAAAGGTACCATCACGGAATTATTCTGACGTTCGTGAGGAAAAACTCTGGAGGAAACTCACAGAACGGCTGATCAGTGATCTTTTGAATGCAAGGCCAGTCAATGCGCTACCAACTGAGTTACGCTGCTCGGTATTATTTATACTTAAGAGAGGTTGTAAATAGTAGACGTAGATCTTAACGACAAGCGAATAGTACTACAGAGCTGTTGTGGACGACGTCGTAATACATTTTGCTCCATATTTTAGATTCGACAATTAGGATTAAATTCGAGGCACAAAGTTTACTCAAAGATTCCCCTTTTACTTACATCCATACGAGAATAATGTGCAAACGGCATGTGTCTTTGTACAAATATGGATATCCTGTGTAATATTATGTGGTATGTATAGAACACGAATTCGAACTTTTTTATTAGTGTCGCTTGCATTACTTTGCTATTCAGCCTTCAAATTAGCTAATATTAGCTAAATTCACTGCAGTGTATGTTGACGTATTGAGAGTCAAGTGGAAAAAAAATATACAAGTATTACAAGAGAGCCAAACACTTACCACATATAGAATGATTTGGTCTTTATAATTCTTTCACGTAAGCGTAGATCATAAGAGAAAAGATACATCAAATTGAAATTCTTCTCTTGGACAATCTGAAGACGAAAATTCATCTAACTATTCATTGCCCTTGATTGCTTTTTAATGATGTTTGAATTATGTAAGGGTACAAAAGTTTCCCATTGTAATCGCTAATTTCATTGTAGATCTTTGTAATGACATAACCCATACTCTTGAACTGTTGTGAAGAGAAATGTAGACACAAAAATGTTTTAAATGTTCAACCTTTCTTCTTTCCATCTGAATGAGCTTTTGTTATCACATTTCATTTAGAGGGAGCTTAATAGAGCAAGCATAAAAATTAAGTATAATGGAGTATATTAAGTACATTAGTTCGTAGGATTTATGTGTTGCTGTAAAATTCATTGAAAATTTGCAGCAAGTTCTTTAAAACGCACTTAGAATAAATAGAAAAGAGATACCATATTCCTATAGTATGTTTGTCAGTATTTTCTATTGTTCAATCAAGACATTTCAGTATGATAGATTTATCTCATAACAAAACCTTGTCTTTATATCTGGACTGTGATCCTCCTCACATATACAAATTAAATATAAGAATTATACAATTAATTAAGAGCAATTTCATACCACTGAAATCCTCCCATGCAATAAAGAGTGCCTCAATATGTGAGTAGTTATACTTATTGTTATTAATGTGCATCCGGGTTCGATCTCGGTAAAGACGCAACTATAAATAGTTCGGAATTCGTTAGATCTTCCTCATCATCTAACACGGAGCACTGCTACTATGGGATTTCCGTGTCCAATTATATTATTAAACAATAATGTTAAAAAATAAACTGATACACTTGGTGATACATCTTGCAATATAACAGCATTATCAACAGCTGTCAAATTAAAGTTTCCCCGCCAGGTGATTCAACAAGTATTGCCTGCATTCTGCGTGGTAGTTGTATTTGTCACGAAATTTTCAATATCACGAAATTACCGAACTTTATCCTATACAAATTAACTAACCTCTGTATAATGCTTTTTTTAGGAAACTTCACAACAGTGCAGCTGATAATAGTTTTATCACGGGAGTTGATAAGTCATATTATGAGCAACTACGTTCCAAGCTCATTGTTTGTGATGGTGTCGTGGTGCAGCTTCTTGGTGGATCCCAACATTGTTCCAGGAAGAATGGTTGTCATAGTAACAACGCTTCTGTCACTCATCACAATGTATGATTCCAACAGGTGAGATTACGCTAACGGGATCACTTGGGACATTCATTTAGAAGTGTTTCGTGTAACATTGATGTTCCACGAGACTTCTGTAGGTGTTCCGTGGCGATCTCAGTGGCCTTGGTGGCATTACAATACAGGGTGAGACAAAAGTCTGGAAACATTCTAGTAAGTCGAAAACGAGTGGAAGGAGTGAAGCCAAATGTTGGATATACGAGTAAGGTGGGTGGGGTTCTACTTGAAAACTGTTTGGTTCGTCTGAAAATGATTTCAGTTGTGAGCTAAGTGTCTCGATTTATTGAACCATTTGTAATCTACAGATTCTGAAACTTCTAGGTACTTTATTTCTGGAATTGCTTTCTGCATTCAAGCTAGCGCTGAACTAAAGCATGTAGAGAGAAACTTCCAAATTTGGGTTCACCGACCTCTATTTCAGAGATTCCGCTAGGAGTTTCAGCCTTTTAGGGGGGATGACAGGCTATAATTGGGTTGTAAGTAGAGTTTTGCAAGGTTTATATACACTTTTAACTGTAAAAAAAAAATAAGTTGGTTGTGTGTGCTCCTGAATTAGGAGGAGTGACACGTTCTATTAGGGAGCCTGGTAGAATCACTGCTTTATTTACTCGGTCATTTATAATATGGTGGCTCTAAAAAGGGGCAGAACCTTTTCACCTGGTTAGCGTTCTCCATTTAAAGAAGTTTCACTATAAGTGTTTCAGTACGTTGTCTTCGGGCCCGCCCTAAGTTAATGCATATACGAGGTCTACCTTAAAATTGGAAAGATTGGTTTGATTTTTCAGATATGGCAACACTGCAGCAATAAAAAGTGTCGAATCAAATGCTACGTTGTCTTCCATGCAAGATTAACATTAGCATGTCTAATTCATCAATCATATTTGGCAGCTTGAGTTCTGTTATAGTAACAATATTGCCATAACCGCAAATTAAAATTAGTTTTACTATTTTGTAGACGGACCTGATATATCAACGTCATCCACAATAACCCATTGATTACCGAATATATCCGCAGAGCTTTTATTATCGGTTGTCATAATATGTGATCGACGTATCTATTTACCTCATTTCTTGGGATATTATGACCGTAGTTAACTGCCTTTCAGTTTCAGGTTAATCTCACAACTTTCGATACGAGTCTCCATCAATATAATAAATTATTTAGCCTCAATCAAAAATAGAGTCCAATAGGCTGCATTACAGAAGACAATACGTTCAACGTCACTTTAGATGCGTTAGATGACAATTAAATCTTGTTTAGATATAATAGCATGATTCATAACAATTATAAAATAAGTTACATAAATTGGTTTAAAATCAGTAGTTCATTTTCCCTCTATATTTCTACAGGGTCAGTGCGCCGCCGTCGGTCAATGTGCAGTGTCTGGACATATGGTTGCTGTTGTGCATTTTGTTTGTGTTTGCTGCCCTTATTGAATACGCAGGGGTCCTCTATTATGTACATTTGGTGAAGGATCGGAATGAGGAACCTCTCCAATATGTATCAGTTTTGAATTTTGGCAGAGATAATGAGAAGCATTTAAAGAAACATTTAAAGGTAATTGAATTCTTTATGTTGCTTCCTTTACGTGAAACTATATCGTTATGTTCTTCTATACGATGTGTTTCAAAACAGGCGCAACCCAAAGGAAGATAGAAAAACTTCCTTTCATATAGAGGTAAGGGTAATAATATGAGCCATTTTGGTTTTTATGCTTAAAAATTTAGTTTTTTAAGATTGGTGTTCGAATTATTGTGGGAACTAAAACTACGACATGTTATACAATTGCTGCTTAAACATAAAACAACTCGAGCAACATTTAAAGACATGAAAAAGAAGAAGATTCGAAGGAAGTCGTTTTGGGAGAAGGTGGATTGTGCTGGTAATATGAGCCCCTAGAAAAAATGAATAAAATAACTAGTTTAGAAAACCAAGAGACAAATTGATTCATACCAACAACATTTTAATTCGTGAAGAAACCGTATACAAGATAATATACAGTCAAGACAAAAAAAAAAGTTCATTGATTGAAAAATTAATGAGAATGAATTGAAAGGGTCATATTTTCAAAGTAAAAAGTATTAGAAAGTTTCTGTGTCTAGTCTAGATCTATTTGCAAAAGTCACACACATACACATCCTTCTTGCATCCAGCGCTGTCGTTGTATGCCCACATTTAGTAGATAATACATTCGAGCCACAGTTCTCCATGGTTATCTGCTGGAAATAGATCCACGCAGAACAGGCAAACTGCTTCTTCATCATCGGAATTTTCCACTCCGATTGGTGTTGTTAAGACAGATTACCCAAAATGAATAGGCCTCTCTGACTCACATGGTTCCTCATCTGTATCTGTAACAAGCTTCCTTTTCAATAGGTGATTCGTTTTACCTCGTGCTATCTTAGTAGGCTGGTGAACATCTTTTTCCTTTACCCTCAGTGTTCTTTTCCCTTCAACTGAGTCGGACTTCTTTCTTTTTGCTTCTGCAGACAATGGAGCATCTTTGTATGGAGAGGATGTAATCAAAGCAGCCTTGGAGGGTTTAGAACCTTGGGAAGCTCATTTTCCTACCCTCGCCATATTAGAACTAAACCACACGTAACGAATCTTTGTTACTTGCACAAGTTCATAATGTACTGAATGTCACAATATTAAACAGGCTCGTATTACTATCTTGACCTCTACATTTTATGTCATAATATTACGTGCGTGACAACCCTGTACAATCATGGTTAACAGTCTCGAGTAAAGAAAATGGTCTTGCCATGCGCTACTCGTAATCAGGCAATCATTACTTTGTGCACTATAAGCTGTGTCGTTTTCTACATTCGAGCATGTGTTTAATTTTGGGACTTCCTTTGTAGGCAAATCTTTAAAACCTTTCACGGAAGTGATGTTGAAGTTTCCTTGCTTGGTGTGACAGGAAAAACCGTAAGAAAACAAAGTCAGGATGGGTGACCACTGGGTTAATTCTCAGGACCTTCCGATTGCTAAGCCAAAAGCTCTTCCAACTGAATGCAACTGCTGAAGTGTATCGTGACTTCTCCGACAGTTTATTGCACTATTTTATGTGAGTGAAAATTAGTGTTAGCTTCAACACAATACTGTTAACGCTCATCCTGTAAACGAAATAATCACCATCTTGCAGGAGAGTTTCGGTGATCGTTTCATTTAAAACAATATCTTATCCCTCCCTCCAAGACCCCGCTATAGCTGACATGTGTTTGTAAACAATTCTCATAATTTGAAGACTTGAATTCTAACGATAGCTGTCAATGTCATGAATCGAGTACGAACCTGTATCTAAGAAGAGGACGTTACTTTCAAAAACTATTGTAAGGTGTATGCATATGAATACTACAGGGAAACAAGAGGAAATGTCCAAGAAAGGTAAAGCACATTGTAAAGTCTGACTCTCCTCTTTATCCCATGCATTCTAAAAACATTTATAACGGGTGAATTATTTACGCTTTTGGATTAGAACTTTCCTATTGGTTAGGTGTCATTGTGTAGTACTTGTTACCAGCACAAACCCACTTTTGTTTTAAATGGACATCCCCTCTTCTTCACGTCTCATTTGAAATCTTTTATAAGTTGTGTCACTGGACTATTTTCTATATAAACGTGCAATAGAGAGTTGCATCCTTTCTGAAGCACACTACATTCAAAAGCATTTAAAATCTTGTTGCAGGGAAAGGTTGAGACATTATTTAAACATTAAATTGTTAAAGAGCGATAGGGTCGAGACCAACTATCTCGTAGGTTCTTTGAAGTAAGTGAAGCAAGTTTTATCCCGATGATGTCTTTATCCGCTCCAGTGCAAACAGGCTAATAAGTAGGCTTATTTTTTGTGGGTTCAACGTAACAATATAGAAATAACTCACAAGAAAATCTTGTGTTCCACCATTACTAATAACATATTTTGTGACGCTAATATAAAAGTTTTCTAATTACTGTATTAATATACAGTCACTCAGTCAGTGCATAGGTTCTTGCCAACTGTATGCAGGGTCATAAATACATAAATGTAAATTAATTGGGTAGTTTTGTATCCAAAGTAGAAAAGTAACCTTCATACACATAATTATAAGTTGTTCTAGTGTATTCGTTTTTTAAAAAAATGATTCACTTGATTGTTTTGTGAAAATTTTTGCATGATAATAAGCATTATCGTGGGTCATGTATCAAGGGTTTCATGATCATGAAGAACGGTAGTCCTTCGAGTGACGCTGACAAACAAATGAGCCTTTTAGCGTCACTCTATGTATACAACTAGTTTCGGATCTAGCGAACTATAAGCCCAATTTTGACGCTTGAACTTGCATGTGAAAACTCTTTGCCATACTAAGGCACAGAAAAAATGGGCCGGTAGTACCTCCCTGGGCAGTGCGAAAAAAATCAAAATTGCACATTTCTAATGATAGCACTGACTCCAGACCATATAGGCTGCCGAAACTTGCGGAATTTTAATCTACGCTTCAATACTTTTCAAACGGTGTATCACACGTCAAAATCGGTGAAGAGGTTCAAAAGTTATGACTTTTTTCAACCGAATTACAGAATTTTCACAAATGATAGAAAAGTGTTTCTGTCATTCTGTATGTCTTTTTATTTTAGCCCCAAATGGGCGTTACTGGGGGGGGGGGTCAATTGCAGGCCCCAACAAGTTCTGTATTAGATCAGAAACAATTCTTCTTTACGATCAATACACATATAATACAAAATCACTTATTGAGACACTGCAATGTGTACAGATTTTTAGAATGAGTGCAGATAACGCATAAACACGGCAAGGAATGCTTGCAGCGCCATCAAATTGCATTGCAAAGAGAAAAGCAAAGAAGGAAATACGAGTATACACGTTAGGTAGACTAAAACCGTAATAGTAGAAATCCAAGTTAAAATAAAATATTTTTCGTCCGTATCTTTAGTTTTTCTTGTATCCTAGTTTTGAGTAATGGATTTCACAAGAGGTAAAACGTCCAAATTGTAGTCTGTTTATTTATAGCTACTTCCGACGCATTGAGTTTAATCTCATCTGAAATGTGAATAAAGAGGCTTTTCCTCTGTACTTAGCAGGATAATTCTCTTCTAAAGTCTGCATGAGCTATTCATTTGGCTTAGTTATGTGAGAAAAGGGTTGTTTATCTGTTTTGAGTCTGTCATTAGGAGGAGTTTAGAGAGAGAGATGAGATGCTGTTGGATCAAATTCAGCTCTCGTGATGCAACTAAGTCATTTAATGATCTTTTATTTAATGATTACTTAGCGTAGAAATCCTGTTTTCATCTCCTTTCTTTCATTAAGGAAAGCCTATTTTTAAATAACAGGAGTGCTTACATTTTCTTCTTGCTTTAAATAAGGTTACTGTACCCCTTTTGTGCATATATTAAGTTATTACTTTAATTTATAGTTTTGTATTTAAAAATGAAAAAAAATATTTAGAAACTTGATCTTCAAATTAATTTGTTCTTATTTTTCCTTTCTATAATTTAAATGGCGGTGGATCCTTTCCTTAGACACTTGAAACAGATTTATATTCACTGATTGAAAATGGTATCAATGAAAAAGATGTGCTATTAGGTTATATTGAACCAGTAGCAACTATTAAAATAAATCATTCTCATGTTTGGCTTGTAACGCATTCACGAAACGAAAAAAACAAATCGTTTTATCGTTTTGTTCTTTTTGGTGTTATTGTTTCTTTTTTGTTTGCATTTTTTTAACTCTATTATTTGCTGTTTTCGCTTAATTTTGTTTTTCGCTTCGGTGTTACATGTTTATTTAAATAAAACATATTTTAAGAATATTATTATAATGATTTAATTAAATAATATCACTTTTAATATTCATAAAACATTCTTTTTAAAGTGGAAATTTCAATCAACTTATATAATTAATTTAAATAAAATTATATTATTTTACCAATATTTTATACTTAACATTGCTGTTACGAATACTGGAATATCAAACGAATATCAATTCACTAACAAGACAAAGTTTAAAATATCGTACACACCTGATACATTATTCTCTTAAGTTATTTATATAATATATATTGTTTCTTCAAATCATGGGACTTGAGATAAGAAACGTGGTAGATATCAACGAGTAATCCTCTGAAAATCATGTTTTTCTTGTTACGGATAATGAGAAAAAACTATCTTCTTGACTCTATGTTTCCCTGCTTCTCAAATCACATACCACCTAAATCATTATCCGTTCTATTATATATATATATATATATATATATATATATATATATATAAGCAGATCTTTCAGCCCCTTCACCCTTCAAACATCTTCTCAGGTATTTTTGCTTCTTTAGCAAAATTTGGCACTCGGCTAAAGATATGGCACCCCAGTTGTAAATTCAGAAGAAATTTGTTCGTTCTCGAACACCCGGTTTCGGAGGAATATTTTAATCAGGTTCTGAATATAAAAACATTTACAATTTGTCGTTACTTTTAGCAATGAATGTCTGTAATCAAACCTGGCCAGCGAATACATCCTCTGAAATTGTAGAAGGAAAGTGTATGTCCTTGAGATAATCCTGCCAAAATTTTACTTCATTTGGACAATAAAAACAGAAATTATACATTTGTTTATGTAACTCTACTATTTTAAACCAGAGTCGCGAATAGAGAATATAATGATTTTCGACCTTTCTTTGACATCATATATCTTGGAATGAAAAAGAATACAAAAGAAGTATTTTACATTTCTTTCTAACTTTATCCATGTTACTTGCGGACAGAAAATCATCTGAGAAGGTCGAACTTCAAATTTTTGAAATTTAGGGGATTTGAGCTGGAATGATCCTATGATACTACGTCACTTAACCTTGGTGTAAAAATGTTTGACACAAATAATATTCTTCTGTTTATTCTAGCTCGATATGTAAAGTAGTCTGCTTTCTAAAATAATTGATACGTCGTAGAATTTAGTAACGCGTTGTTAAAATTCTCCTTTCTTTCCCGTTAAAATGTAGATCATTCCAATAGATATCTATACCCGTTAAATACTTGTGATCTTTTGCGCATGTTTGAGTAATTTTAAGTTATCACTTTTTATAAACTCACTTTGTCATTGCTTGGTAGAACTCATAGTCTGTATCTTTTAACAGTACTTGTCTGTGAGAAAATTAAACATAATGATGCCAAGTGAAGCAAAACTATTGTATCTTGGCATTCTTAATTGAAATTATATCTCTTGTAGTAAAAAGTAATCCATTATTTTTGCATGACATCGAAGGCTTGACTTACCATAGCTAGAATGATCCGATTTAGGTCACATATGCGCCGTTTTGTTCGATAACGTGTTGCCATTTCGAAGGTAATATCATGATGCCTCTCTCATAGAAGCCCTTGTCCCTATTGGCAAAAAACAGTCGATTTTCACAAGCCTCTCTTGACGCGAATTTTGCACCAGCAAACGTGTTCGCCATGGACAGGAACAGATGGTAATCACTAGGTGCCAGGTCCGGACTATAAGGTGGATGCATAAGAACCTCCCAACCAAGCTCTCGGAGCTTCTGGCGAGTCACTATCGATGTGTGTGGCCTGGCGTTGTCCTGGTGGAACACAATGCCTCTCCTATTGGCCAAAGCTGGACGCTTCTGGGCGATTGCTGCCTTCAGACGGTCCAATTGTTGACAGTATAGTTCCGAGTTAAGGGTTTGGCCGTAGGGGAGCAGCTCATAGTAGATAATTCCCTGCCAATCCCACCAAACACACAGCAAAACCTTCCTGGCCGTCAATCCTGGCTTGGGCACCGTTTGCGCCGACGCACCACGCTTCGACCACGACCGTTTTTGCGTGACATTGTCGTAAGTGATTCATTTTTCATCAGCAGTCACCAACCTCTTCAGAAATGGGTCGCTTTTGTTGCGATTCAGCAGCGATTCGCAGATGGAAATTCGGTCCATGAGGTTTTTTTGCGTTAACTCGTGTGGCACCCATACATCGAGCTTCTTTTTGTATCCAGCCTTATGCAAATGGTTCCACACGGTTTTTTGTGCAATGTTTAGCTCTTGGGCAATCGAAACAGTGCTTACATGACGGTCGGACGCGACAATGTCCATGATTTTATCGACATGTTCGACACGTGGCCTCCCAGTGCGTGGTACATCTTTGACGTCAAAATTACCGGCACGGAATCGACGAAACCAAAATTGCGCGTGATTGGCTGTTACAGTATCAGGACCATAAACACTATTCACATTTGCAGCCGCCTGGCTTGCGTTTTCGCCTTTATCGAAGAAAAACTGTAAAATATAGCGTATTTTCTCTTTGCTAGTGTCCATTTTGACGCGCGCTCACACAACACTGAGTCAACTCATCACAACTATCTGAACAGTGTTTGTAGTACGCAATCTCATCGTTTGAACGCCATCTCGTTGAACCCGATCTAACTTATACAACGCGAGATACAGATCACTGAAGCCATCTTTTGGCAAAATAATGGATTACTTTTTACTACACCAGATATTTGCTGGACTTACTTTCAAGTGGGAAGGCTAAGCTTCGTAGCACTCCCGCACGATACGCTACTGGTATTCTCTTCCTCTATTTCTGTAGTTATGTTTTATATGAATTTTTCTTGTGTTTCTTTTCAAGATATTTCCTAAAGTTACAAGAATATGAAGTTTAATTACTTTTCTCCATTTTTCTGTTCAGAGTTTTCTTTTTTATTTAACGAGGTCACAATATTAATTCTTTGCTTCTTCCGCTCGAAACTTTCCTTTCTTGTTTTTTCCTGTTCCACTAAACCGATTTTCCATTCTATCAGAGTTTTTTTATTCTTTTCATGTAATTTATCTCTTTCTTTCCATTTTTCATTTTATATTTTTCTTTTTCTTTTACAGTTACAAGGTAAAACCGAAGAAAGCCGTACACTTTGGAGCAAGATTAGATCTTGGATGATGAGGCGTCGATCGTCGTGGAATGCAGCTGACAGATTCTCCCTTCTTTTATTCCCGGCCGCTTTCATCTTGTACAACATTATCTACTGGAACGTTATCTTCATTGTCAAGTCACAGGAATCCCAATAAAAAAACATATCAAGAGATGAAAGCGATACTAAGTTGGAGTACAAGTTCTGAGAAGATAAATTGCAAGCAGTTTTTTTTGTAAGAAAAGGGAATGAAGATGGCAAAGTAATATGAAGGTTCTGTAATGGTAATATAGTCTAAAGAGAGAAAGGGACTTAGAGTAGGAGGGAGGTTCCAGAGAAGAATGTTACCTGTACCAATTTTGTTTTAATATCTTTATTTTTAAAGGCTGATATCAAATATAAATGAAAAGAGAAGATAAAGTCCAGCTTTAATTTACTGTCATTTTAAAATCAAACTACAATGTATGAACAAAAGTAACTAGAAACTGTTTGAAATTATAACAATAATATTAAATTTACCTCACTGCAATTAATTAATAAGTCCACCGTATGCAATGATTATATCAGCCACCTGTCTAGGTAACTTGTTCACAGTTCCTGGAGTACGTTGCGCGGAATGTTTCACCATTCTGCCTGGTGTACAAACTCTGTCAATCTAAACTGGAACTATTCCTAGCACTACAAGAATATAGCTTCAACAACGCGGATGTCGATCATGCCGTTTTGAATCAATTTCGATCGACATTGGTGTGGTACAATATTTTGACATTCACTACTTTTCCTGAAACTTAAGAAATTTGTTGTATTTCAACCACACAAATTGCAAAAAAGGAAAAAAAAACTTGGGTTATCGGCTGATGAAGTACAAGTAAAAAGGATGCCGCCCAATTGTTGACTTCGTCTTATTGTTATTTTCGCGGTATTTTTACGAAAGGGAATTGTTCATTTATTTCTTTACATATCCTTTACATTTTATTTTTATTTCATCCTTTGGCGCTGTCACTTACTTTGTATTCAGTCATCAGCATTTTTTTCTGAATCAGTTGAGTTAAAATTGTAATGAAAGTTTGTGGATAAGCCACGTCCATTTTCTTCTTTCATAGGGATCTCTATTTTCATTAGCCAACTGAGATCCTCATAAGTTATACAGAAGATGTACCCGTAAGAGGAGTCTGACACGAAAAAGTTAGCTGCGAAGTAAAATTTTATATTCATGGTATAAACGCAGCCCGTTGATTATTGAATTTTAGAAAAGAAGCAGAATAGTGGCAGAAAGGTTTACGACAGCTTAAATTCAGCAGTTAATATCATTATAAGAAGAGGAGAGGCTATCACAGTATGTTTTCAATGCGATTGCAGATTTATATATGCCAGCGAGGAACCACCCCATATTGGTTTATACTGGAAGTAGACATTTGTTTGGGGAAGTGATTTGTTTGTCGGTTTTTGTGTGTGTGGCATTCATTGTGTTGTCTTCATTTATGTGTGTGTGAAGTGTGAAATCAGTGTTTTCGCTTCTGCTGTTTAAATTTATTTAGAGTTTATATCCCCCTGGGGGAATCAGTGCATTTGCTTGGATGTGTAAGTCAGTGCTTCTTTTCTACGAGATGTGTATGTTTGTTGGGGGAAGGTGTTCTGCTAGTGTGGCTGAGTAATTTCTCTTGCAGGGGCCAGTCACCCTTGATTTGCAGGTATGTAGCAGTTATGTCCGAGATCTCTCCTTACCCAGATCTGTTCCACAGTGGATTTCCGTTGAAATTCAACTTTAAGTAAGCCATGTTTGCACATAGTAAATTTATCCCCTGTGTACAACCTCTCCCCTTTTTGTGTCTTGGTGCACTCGCATTTCCGTTTCTTGCACAAGTTTGGCATTTAATTAGAAATCATGATACTAAAATCTATGACCGGTTTGCTCTTGAACTACGTGGCCAATATGAATTTTCGATTTATTTAAACGTCTTATAATTATTCATTACCGACGATTCATTCTCGTTTCCGAAAATTCATGAAATTGTATTGATACAATAGCAATATATTTCCGGTAGAGAAAATAAAAATCTAGTTTTACCCAGCATTTAAGGTGTAGTTTTTTTAAACAGTAGCTGGTGCACCATGATAGCTTCAGACTGTGATTATTTACGGTACCGTATCGTGAAGCTCCTCAACCTTCTTCGGAGATAGTCCGTATTTCCTAGTGCATCTGAAATCAGTTTCCAAATGGACTTTAATTTGATGTTTCGTGTCAAAGTATAGCGTAACTCTGATAAATAGTCAATAGCTGAAACTTTTCATCACAATTCTTACGACGAGTGTAAATTCGCGTTTGGCTGATAGTGCCTTGTACTATCTTAGGGGCTCATATTCGGGGGTCCGACCATCGGGTTCTAGGGTTGACGGTTGAAGATTGTGTGGATCAGATTTAGGCAGAACGAGGTTAGTTGCTGGACAGATGAATGATGTTGCAGTATGGGTTTAAGGAGGGTGCACGGGCACTTTGTCTCAGGACTTATTCTACAATGCCGATGTACATAGTTCCGTGTTTCCGTCTACTGTCCACGGACGGGATCGATTCCACCTTGTGAATATTAATTCGGATATGTGTTTTCTATCGCGTCTTAGGGAATGTGAGTTAGGTGAAGAAGAAGTGAATGACTATGAATAAGGTAGAAAATGCTTAACCCTGGAACTAGAGACAAAATTGTATATCTTTCAGTACCACCTGGGTCCAATGGACTCATGGTGATTTTCCTGTTGTTGTTTTTAGTCAATAATGTACGCTTTTCGAAGAGAGGAACAATTAAACAGTAAATAACTACCTTCTTACATTTTATTAACTAGAACATCAATGAAATACACTTGCTTGTAGTGTTGTTCTTTTAAGGAAAGTAAAATATTTTTTATTTATGAAGTAACAAATACTAAGAGACATAAATATTGAAATTTAGACGTCTAAAATGTATTCCTATGCAACAAAATACACTAGATTACACTTACTTTTTGAGTTTTTTTTCCTTGTTCTTTTTTTTTTTTAAATCAAATATTTTTCTATGAAGTAACAAGTATTCGAAACATATTCCAATGTGTCAAAACTGTTCTGTCAGTTGAATAACTACTCGCTCACCTTGATGAACTTCCCTTCTTTGTTCTGGATTTTTTCCACTATATGTTTTCATATTCCACGCATAACTTATAGCACTATCGCAAATAATCCAGAACTTTATCCCATACTTACCCGGCTTACTGGGTATGTATTGCCGGAAAGGACAACGTCCACGAAATGTTACAATCTGCTCATCTACAGTCAAATTATCACCAGGGATAAAAGCGTCCTGCAGAGTTTTTACCCAATCTTCAAATACTTCACGAATTGGAGATAGTTTGTCCTCAGGTCTTCTATGACGCGGAGTTCTGCGTCATCAAAACGTACGGCAGCACTGATTTGCTGAAGGCGATTTCTGCTCATAATGGAATTGAATATTGGACGACCATTTTGTTTACTCCACAGCTGGCTAGTTTCTTCGTTGTTGTTTTTTTTTTAATTTATATACTTCAATAAGTATCAACACACCCATTTATTTCTGAAGTTCAAAAACACTGGTTTCTATTCACTGTGAAATTTTATACTGCCTTCTTTGTTTGTCCACTTACAAATTGTTTTCAGAACATTCTTTCGAAAATATAACATAAACACGGATTTTTCATCATGGACTTCCCTGTTCGCATCCTTGTAGGACCGCTTTTCTCTCTAATTATATTTGCTACACTAGCACGTCCTTGAAAAGCAGCCAAAGGTTCTGAATTCCAAATTTCTAAACCACGTCTCGACCAGAAAGCAATACCAGGTGTCATTTCATCATCACTGCTTTCGTCAAAACCCTAATTTTAACATGAAGATAAAACCGATAGTACTTCACAGTCAAATGCACAAGCGTCTGTCGATTCACCAGAAAAACCTTTCTCGTTTTACAACAAACACTGGCGTATAGCACTATCTGACAGTCCACCACGTGCGATTATCACAGACGCTAACAGCCAACACAACTTATAACTTTACGCAAAACGTTGCCATTTATTCAAATTGACAGACAAAATAATAATTATACCTATGACAAGAGACATATTCGCAAGTGCAAAAAAACCCTATCCAAATTAAGCAGAAATAGGTTAGAAAAAAGTAAGAGCAAATATTTCATTCTACATAATACCATAGTAATATTTTTATCTACTTATTTCTAGTTTCGAGCTCCTACGTAGCCTAGTCGGTAGCGCGCTCGACTTCAGTGCGAACGGTCCCGGGTTCGATTCCCGGTGGGGGCTCAAAAACTTCGGTGTTGACCCAGCATCGAGGAGGACAATTGGGGAGCTGCTGTGAATAAAAGACAGTGGCGATCACAGTGAGAGCTTCGACTC
Organism: Lepisma saccharinum; assembly: GCA_022664845.1. Lineage (NCBI taxonomy): Eukaryota > Metazoa > Arthropoda > Insecta > Zygentoma > Lepismatidae > Lepisma > Lepisma saccharinum. The sequence continues at coordinate 21,431 of JAGDQP010016679.1, forward strand.
TCCTCTCCCAACCCGTCCGTCAGCGTGGGAGCAGTAGACCAACTCCTCCCTCCGGGCTAGGGACCTCATTCAGTAGTGGATTGAATATGGCTGTGATTTATTATTATTATTTCTAGCTTCACTATGAGGGACCCGATCAGTTCGGCGCCTCCGTTTCGGCGCTACCGGTTCGGCGCCGCCGTTTTGGCGCCGCCGGTTCGGCGCAGTAACGTTTCGGCGCCGTACGTTTCGGCGCCAGAGCTTTACCTAAGAATCACACCAGGAAACTATTTTATTAAAGAGGTATTAAAAACTTGGTCCATAAGATGCGACAGACGTAGTGTTTAAAAAAAACGGGAAAAATTGGTCGCCGGAAAAAAACTTTTGCTTTTATTCAATTTTTCGTGCTACTTAGGAAAAGAACGTTTTTTTTTTACTTTTACGAGGTCCCTGACATCATTTTTTGATCAATGAAATAGTTAAAAGGTTAGTTGATGTTCAAAACATACATATAGAAAAAATACACAATGGGACCGCGTCTGACAAAGTTTTGAAGCAAAATGTGTTTTTTGGGTCTGAGACAAAGATGCCTAAGGGCCAGAAGGGAACAGAACGTTTCTCTCATGTACAAGGGTGCTAATGACATATATTGCATTCCTAATGTAAATTGCAAGTGTTTTGTACATTTTTTAACATAAGATCATCCGATTGAATGCATTAGGTGTGTTAAGTAGTGGATATTGAAGATGAAAAGGAAAAAAAAACAATTTCGTCAATAAAACCACAGTTTTTTACTTCGTGGAAAAAAAACAATTTTTTCCTGTTTTTTTTCAAAACTTCCGGTTTTTTCCCGGCCTTTAAAACACTATACAGAACAGATCCAGGGGGCTGCTTTCATGGAAGAGATGCAATGAGACGTTTATACTTCAGTAAGTAATTGAAAAATATAATATTTTTATTTAAATGATTTTAATTATGAAGTGTTTTTTTCGGCGGAAAATCAATTTATTTATTTATTTCCAACATAAACAGGCTGAGCTACAGCAGAGACGTAACTAGTGAGGAGCAGAGAAACAGGATTCAGGAGAGCTACTCGTAATTTCGTAATGGCGCAATTTCGCAATTTATTATTTTATATTCAAAGAAAATAAGTTTCGTATTTAATTACAATGCATTCTGGATACCTTTGGAACAATTTATATATGCATATAAAACAGATAGGAACGTCATGTTAAACTACAAGGTTCGAGGTCGAGGTTCAAGTCCTACGGCGAAGTCGAGGTTGAAGTCTAATCTCAGGTCGAGGTTAAACTGCCATTTTAACTATTTTCTCTATTTATATTACGAATGGAACCTCCAAATCCTTAGCACCCTTGTACACGAGAGAAACATCCTGTCCTCTTGTGGCCCTTAGGCATATTTGGCTCAGACAGGAGACTTTAATAATGCTCCAAAACTTTGTCAAATTCAGTCCCAATACTCTTTTTTGTCTAAATTTATATTCTGAACATGAACGAACTATCATTGTAACTAATTTGTCTATTTATATTACGAATGCAACCTCCATCTCATTAGCACCCTTGTACACGAGAGAAACTTCTTGTCCTCTTGTGGCCCTTAGGCATCTTTAGCTCAAACCGTGAAAACTTAAATAATGCTTCAAAACTTTGTCAGAAGCAGTCCCAAAAATGACTTTATTGACGATTTTCTGTTCATCTCGAATATTCACTACTTAGCACACCTTATGTATTTCTTACTTATGTTTAGCAAAAGTAGAGATTCTTACGGTAAAAATGTACACGAGAGAAACATCCTGTCCTCTTATGACCCTTAGCCATCTTTAGCTCAAAGCATGGAAACTTAAATAATGCTTCATAACTGTCAAGAGCAGTCCCAAAAATGACTTTATTGACGATTTCTTTTCATCTCTAATATTCACTACTTACCCCATCTTATGCATTTCTTGTTTAGGTTTAGCAAAAGTAAAAGTTCTTACGTTAAAAATGTACAAAAAACTTTATATTTAAATTAGAAAAGCAATATATCTTATTGGCGCCCTTGTAGATAACAGACAAGTTCCAGCCACTTAAGTCATTTAGGCATCTTTGGCTCAGACCGTACAACATAAATAATGCTTCAAAACTGTTAGAAGCAGAGTACAAGAAATAATGTTTTAAGTACTTCATTGATCATCAATTGTCGTCAGAGGACAGTAAAAGTATAAAGTACATTACTGTGTCATAAGGTATGTTAATAATTTCCGTTTTCCTCACTTTGGCGCCGAAACGGTAGCGCCAAAACGTAGCCTGCGCCAAAATGGTGGCGCCGAAACGGCGGCGCCAAAACGGAGGCGCCGAAACGTAGCGGACCCCACTATGATAGCTAGGAGAACATTAAAATGCTAATGCTGCCATCTACAATGCACAATTTCAACCGAAACTGAAGTTTGACAAATATGTTTGCACTCAATGAAGATCAGGGTCCAATGGACCCAATTGGGATTTAATGCTATAAATTAGTAAACTTACCACGTGACTTACAAAAATTAAATAATACCTAAGTAATTTAAAACAAGAGTGCAAATAGGAGAAAAAAACAGAGAATGTCAATACCTGGAAACGCACAGTATCATTATAATTATATACAAAAAATTCATATGGGTCCAATGGACGCACCTGGTAGTCGTAGGGTTAAGGTTAGCCGGACTGCTTGATAACTTGATGGGGTACCTCGAACTGTAACTCTGTTATGGTAGCTCACTAAGACAACGTTTTATGATTCTAAGTAATCTCTTTCAGCGCTTTCCTTTAAGCGCATGTTTATCTTAAGTTTTTTTCCTATCCTCTTTCTGCATAGCTGTGATGACCCTTCGCCCTGAAGATGCGAAAACAGGATAATGTTAAGTTTTAAGATTTTTCTTTTCCTTTTGAAGCAAGTGAACGTCTATGTTGCACGTGTGTTCTGACCGTGCTTGTGCAGGTATATGGTTTAACATTTTGATCTTTCCGGCATGTTGATCTTGTCGTAGCCTTCCCCCCTTTTGTCATTCTAATGTTTCTCGGCCTTTTTCTGTCACCCTCTTCTGTTCCGAGTTGTCCTCGTGTATGCTTCATATGTTAAGACTAGTGTTGAACGAAATTAATATGTTGTCTTTCTACAAAGGCAAGGCAGCGATGGGTAGGTACCCGCCTTGACTTTTCTCCGGACACGGTTATATGAATACTATATATTAAGTATATGCCCTCGTCTGTGGCTTTGAAAGAATTTTTTCTCCGGGTAGGTAAACTGATATGTTTATGATATGGGCCTTTTCTATTTGGTGGCAGGGCTCCGTTCCCATTTTTATTGCCTTTTCCCTCTTTCGGCTGCCCCCGAAGGGATCTTTCAATAGTTCTTCATACTAGATAATCGTAATGCTATATGTTAAGAAGTAGACGAATAACAAAACCAGTTAATCATTGAAATACTAACGTTTGCCCATCGCTATACAACGCATTATTCAAGAGAAAATACCAGAAAACCATTATATGACAACAGTGACTAATGTTACCTTATTTATTTCAACAAATCAAATCAATATTATAAAAAAATATATGCACGAGTGAGTAGTAACACTTTCGTATAATCATATCCGAGGGATGAGTCCATCATTTTAGTGGTAGAAAACTCACAGGTAGCCATAATAATAGTAACAACACAATTACTCTTCAGTCGTGGTTAAAGGCCGCTTTAGACGATACAATTTCTCGTACGATGAATCTTAGCGAAAGCAGTGTGCCAGCGCAAAAAGAAAAAAAGTTATGGATTTAGAACATAGCATCTTGCCCTATTGTAGCATTCTTGCGTTCACACACTGGCACTACTGCTAATCGTAAGATTCCTCGTAGCTTAAATGCTGTCGTCTAAAGCAGCCTTAACTCCTAACAATAACAGCTGATTCCTTCATTAAGCTTCATGGTGAGTCTACATTAGGCCAAATTTCTGTGCGTGTATATGTTTTTGAAGACTGTCCCATTACAACGAAATCATCAGCTATTTCTTTGCTACTCCTAACTTTGAAAACAGAAAACGAGAGGAAGAAAATATATACCCGTCATTACTTACAGCAAAAATTAGTATATTTGTTGGCACAACGCCCTACAGTACGTTTAAACACACAAATACATGTAAAAGACAATAAATTGTTTAGATATGCTGTCTTAACTATTTTACAATGTTCTGTTAAATTTTTTTGAAAAATAGTCATGTTCAAAAAATTCTAACAGTTCCCTTCCTATATATTTATAAGAGCGTAATATTTACAAAGAAAAATAGTCACTTATTTATTTATACGACTAATATACACCTTATCATACACGACCAAAAAGAAACACATTTGCAGAAAGACAAAATTTCGCAACTACTCATTCTAGTGTTTACTCTTTGTGTACTAGACTGCATAATGAACTACCGAATTACCTGAAGAGTATTGATAATATTAATAAATTTAAATCTGAGCTATTAAGTATGTTAATAAATAAGGGTTATTATGCTGTCAATGATTATTTGAGTGATGACTCATTATGCAATATGTAACTAAGTAATGATTTTAAAGTTGTGTAAATTGTACTCAATTTAAAATGAAATATCATTATGGCTCATATATAGAGGCATTGACATGTCTTATGTATCACAGGTCACGACATGTATGTATTACACAGACGAATAAACTTCTATTCTATTCTGTTATCACTGTTCACAGCGTTGCCAGATACTGAGAACTAAAATTATTAACTTTGTAGGATAAACCTCGGAATTCTATGTTGATAAACTTCAAAATGGCCTAATGTTGTTAAACATAGCTTTATGAAAAGTGTCATTATACATGTTCACAAAACATGAGCATGTTTTTTCTTTTCAAACACATTGAAGAAAAATATTAAAACAATACTGGAATATATATTGTGAACCATATATATATTTTTTAAAAAATATATATATATATATATATATCATTGATGAAATTATTTACAAAATAACTTCTTGACGTTAAAATTACCAGGATGAAAGAAAATATTACAAAAAAAAATGTTTCATTTTTCAGAAAAGAAACTGTTTCGCAAATAATGAAAATGGTTTTAAAGTGAACATAGTGGCATCATATGAACTTATGATCAGTGTTAGCAGTAATATTGAAAATTGATTAAGACAGGACATGTAAATTATTTTGGTCCGTTTTGATGTTTCTTTTTGTACGTGTGTGTGTGTGTGTTTAAACCTATCGTAATGAATAGTAATTTCTGCAGTAAGTAATTACCCGACTATATTATCTTTGTTTTATTTTCTGCTTTCAAAATTCCAACTAGGAATGAAACGACCGATGATTTCGATATTGGCAGATTTAGATATTGAGTTTACAGAAATATCATTGTCCTAATATGTCATTGCGCGAACCTGAGACATAACAAGGATCATTCTTGTTCTGGAAGATTCACCGTTGCCGCAAAACTACCAAAACTGAGTTATCCAGATCTCTATATGAGAGAAACAGAAACCAAAACACTAAGATAACATGACCCCTCCAAGAACGCCAAGTGAGTGAGCCGCCATCCACTGGCTACTGCGACTCTCCTACATGCAGTCATGCAACTACAGGCTATGGCGCGGGTGTGGATGCTACGGTTTCTATCTTGACGAAGACATTTACCGCGTATCGGTTCGTGTATAAGAGAAGAAAGAAGGTGAAACAAGAAGATAGGATAGCGCGAGAAGAGTTTCCTTGAAAGAGAGGGAAAACCAGAATATACATTGCTGTATATTCCGTAAAAGCCCCTTAATCGGTTCTAACTACTCATTTATTTACCTGGTAAACCACGCATGCGCGAAGGGTGGGAAAACCCAGGTAAAGTCTGTAATGAACTTACCTGTTATGCATCCATTTGAGCAGGTGTTGTTATTACATGCAAGTCGACCGCTCACACACGCATAGCGCTCGTGCGCGAGTCTGGAGAAGCTGCTCAGCACCGTTGAATTGCTGGAACGATTCCTGCTAAGAACAATTAATTACACAGAAGAAGGTCCTGTTGGAGTGCCTGAAAAAGAACTGTGAAGGCTGAATTAGTAATACTGGGAATATGATATTATTGTACATTTGAAGGGTAATCAGCTAATGACTGTAGTCTCCATGGTGCGTCAGGGTTTCTTACACACAAATATATATATATATATATATACATATATACTCACACGCACTTAGTTACACACACATATATGTATATTGCCAATTTCTACCCATGGAGATTATGGGTGTAATTGGGTTTGTTTGAACGTATTTGGGTGGGTTAGGGGTTAGTTAGTACGTTTAGTGGTCTTTTGTGTTTCATATGAAAGCCTGTGCTGCATGTTCCAAGTTGGGAAACCGGGTTATTTTGTGAATGGTCCTTGGTATAGTAGAATTTCTGAGTCGTGTCTGTGATACTCTGATATATTGGTTGTATGTTGAGGCTACATTGTAGCGGAATAAGTCCTGTGTACCTAGGGCATTTAGTGATTATTTTAATGACTCTGTTTTGAAATGTTTGTAGCTTCTTTATATATACTTGTGCAGCGTATCCCCATGTTGGTGCTGCGTATAAAAGAATCGGTTGTATGAGCATTTTGTATAGTGTTGCTTTTGTCTTTAGGTTTAACTGATTGCTAGTTAATAAGCTTTTGAGCTCTTGTAGTCTTCCTGTAGCTTTACCTATTTGGGTTTGTATATGTCTTGCAAAGGTGAGTTTTGAGTCCAGTTGCACCCCAAGGTATGTCGCATGATTATTCCAGTGAATGTGATTATTGATGCTTCAGAGCTCATGCTAGTAGGCAATACATATAAGTGAATCCAAATCGTACATTCCGAATAAACCTCATACCATAACGCCAACGCCTCTTATGCTTCGCAGTGCCCAATCACTTTTGTGCACATAGTGTAGTTCAGCTACTTGGGTCTACCAACCACTGTAATATAATAACGACGCTTGAGAATTGGTTCTAGGTAGGCCGTGTTGGTTCAAATCCACCTCACACCACCCATCCTTGTTTGGATTCTCACTTATGTGAAGCAGTCATACCGAACTAATAGTGAGAAGGTGTCCATTTTTCTCCTTCATCCAAAAGGTAACGAAGTTAGGTATCTTAGTTGTTATAAAATCGAAACTTATGTTATATATAAAAGAAGCTTAAAGCAAGTTGTAGCGTCCAATAAACAATTCTACAGAAGATGATTGAGATGGTACGTTTTAAATACAAAAAAATATGGCACGTGTCAATAGCGAAATTAACTTTAATTTTTGTTAATTTACAAAATATAAATTCATCCAATAAAATGAATAATAGTTATAGAAGCTGAATGACACGAATATTATTAGCATTTTTCTATAACTGTTGTATACTGTAGCTCTCTTCCTCTGTGTTGTAAAGGAACTGATCCACTACTTGTTCTAGACATCTAAACTATTACTTTAATGCCACAAACAAATACAGTTCAAAGTGAATTCATGAGAGATTTGTTTATTTATTCCACGTTAATTTAACGTAACTTTGTACATAACAATCTCAGTGAGCTATTTATACAACACAATAGAGAGAGAACAACATTTTTTATTCAATATAGCAAATAGTTCTATTAATTCTACTGTACAAACACAATTAGCAAAATGCAAATATTAATATCCTTTGCTTAAAATACTTTTCAATTACGTTGGTAAACAGGAAATAGCATTCATTTGTTTGTCACAATAGCCACAACATACTAGGAAAAATTAGCCATATTTACGCATAAAACAAATGACATGTTTAAATAGATAAATAAAACTAATATAAAACATGATAAAAGAAATGTTTGTCACAAATTTTGTTTTAATTTCTACATAAAATACCAGTAGAGTAAAACATACGAGTTGAATAGAAATTCTTCATTATAATTATTTCATAGGAAATGACTACGTTAAAATATAAAAGATCCGTTGACATCAGGAGTGGGCATAAATCAGGAGTGTAATCAAAGATACATCTGTTGCGTTTCTCTTTCAGGCTTTTTTAAAAGTTAATTATTATTTGTAAATTGCAGCTGTTTATTGAATGTTGGTATAAAAGAATAGATAAATGTGAATTTTCAGCACACAGTGCTTTCATGTCTCCTTCAGGGACTAATTAAAAAACAAAATTATATTTAATTGAAACAATATCAAACTATAAGCAAAAATTGATTAAAACTTGTAACGAAAAACACATTAAAAATAAACTGTTCATTTAATTCAATACGAAATCAAACCAGTTGTATTGCACTGATCTGGAACATGAATCTGAACCAAGAAATTTATTTATGTTCCATGAAAAGAAAGTCCTGCAGAAAGTCAAAGGACCAGTGAAAGATGAGTTAGCAGAATGACCAAGAGGACACACCTGAACTACAGTTTCTGTATAGAGAATATGATATGTCTAAAGTACCTTAGCGGGCCGATATCGATCAAATACTGGGCCAACTTTGATAGCTGGTCCGGTATTCTGTGTTGTTATAGTATGAGGATAAAGAATAAAGTAGATACAACACGTGCACACAGAATGTCTAGCAATCAGAGTTTGAAAAGCTACTCGAAACCCATGTCTGGAAACCCTTGCTTTCAGATCCGGTACCAGAACCTATTGGAAGAACAAAAACTATACGCGGAAGAGCCTTGTCACGAGAAATTCTTTCTGAGGACTAGCGGAACACAATTTTATAATGCCGTTAGCAAAATGTTACGGTTCTGTTTCGGTTCATTAGCCTTTTAGAAACTAATTCCGTTTCGAACAGAAAAACTGCTTTGGGACAGCATATTTGGACACTATAAAGGCTGTCCGTTTTAGTAATTTCTTGAAAAATGAACTTGTAAAGTGAGAAGATCATCTTTTTAACATTGTTACGATGAATAGAATTTATGAGATTTCTCCGCTAACAAGGACGTGTGTAACTTCTCCATAATAAACAGCAATCCAATACAAATGTATATCATTTTGTGTATAACTTTCATTTTTTAGATCATCAGTGTTCCTCTGTAGTGCCCATTTCAAACCATTATGCTTCTGTTGTCACACCGAATCGTCTCTCCAACAGTCAGGGCAGAAACTGTTTTTTTTTCTATAAGCCTGGCCCGGGACAGACTCGGATCCAGCTGATCTTTAAGATGCCTATATCTCAATAGGCGGAGTTTCTTCCTCGTCGAATTTCATTGTACCATGGGAGTCAGATTTGTTTAGGGACGTGCTTGAGGTCCATGTGAATCGTTGGCAGAGATGTTTCGCTGCAGTAAATAGGTAAATTTACTCCCCGAACAACCTGGTATTATGACCATGACGCATAAAATTTGGGTGTATTTAGCTCCGAAACTAACACGTATCTTAAGTTACTTTAATTAATCTAGGAAACCGAGCAACATAGAAATATCTAGTAACTTCACTTATAAAAATCAGACAGCATTCAGTTTTCATGGATATTGGTAGCAAAAGGAAACAAGAACGCCTGAAGCAGGACTCGAAAATGTGTCGTTCAGTTTGAAGTCCAGCGTCTTAAGTTGAATTTGCACAGGAGGATAATAACATGTGTTACTTGCAATGTTTCTAAACAAATTTTAAAGGCCATCTCCAAATAAAGAGTTTACTTTCAAAGTATCTTAAATCGAAAAATATTTCTAATATTTTCATATTCCAAGATATTCCCAACACCCCTCTATCTTGTTATACGTTGTAATGGTCCTAAACGTTGTATGCCCTCTGTTTAAACGGCGGTGAAAATCGTATTTGTTTCCAAAATATCTTATACTCCAGACGTATTTATTTTCAACACGTCTTTTATCCATTTTGGCCATTCCCCTGACTCCTACAAATCACCTGACCCATCATTGTTGGTTACTCCATGTTACATAGTGCATAACAACAATTGAATGTGAGCTAGAGCAGTGTCGTGTTAGCAGTTTATTTGTTTATAAGAAATAAATGGCTAGATTTGAAAAAGTAGCACGGCACTCCGGACATAGACGGTCAGCTAGGAAAAGATCGCTAGCAACGTCAGAGTGGGCTGCAAACAAAAAAACATTGTAATGATGCCAGTGAGTGATAGTACTGTACCGAAAGTATCATATAAGTACAGTGATAGCATTTCCCATTAATACGGTGGTAACATTGTTGTTAAGATTATTAGTAGCAAATATTTCCCGATAGCTACGAAATCGGTCAGAACAAAAGGTTCTTCTCTGCTCATTTATTTTACACCTTTGAAGGAGGTGACATAATAAAGCGTATATATGGTTAAGCCGGGAGATATTGGGCATAATTCAGGAATTCAAGAAAAAAATCACTAGAATTCTAGTTTTTATGCCAACGTCTCAAAACTTACACAATACATTCTTCAGTAACTTGTACACAATTACATGCTATGCATCTTTGATATAAGTCATTGTAGGATTAATGATAATGATTTTTAGACACCCTTAATTTGCGCAAACTCTCCTACTAGGAGATGGTAGGTAAGATTGCGCACATGGGTAGGAGAAACTGCAGGCGCATGAGAATAGATAATATTCGATAGTACGAACCAAATAGAAACTACTTCTTGTAATCCAAAATATTATAAACTGTATATATCCAAAATATATAAACTGCAGTCCAAAATATTATATATTGTTAGTAAGTCTAAACTCATTTGTCTGAAATATGTAACATTTATTTTAGTGGATGCATGCAAACTCAGAAAACTCAATTAACCAAAGTTCAGTAGAACGTAATTAATAAGGATTTTACTGAGAAATGTACTTAAAAGCTTTGTGTTATAATCTCCCTTTGTGAAAATGTTGAAAGTTCAAGAACAACTAGCGTAAATCAGAACTTTCAGACAACATTTGACCTCTCTTCATATTATATTCCTAAGGAAATTTTAGCATGCGTCGATCTCGTGACTAAGTGCCAATTACAGAACAGAATATTCCCTTGAGTGCTCTTATCTGCTCGTTTGTCTTATTCGTAATTATAGAAACTAAAGAGTGAACATATGCAAATTTATTAAGTTACAAATGCATTCTGTAACTTACGCTTACTTTACGGTACAAATGTGATTTAGTGTGGTATCTCCGTATCGTTTGTATTTCATTATTGATATACTGTAAACACCGAGAAATTAGAGTTTCTTCCACAATAATTTTGTCCTTCCTCGTTTAGAAAAAAAAATCAAAAAGTGTGTCTGTTTGCTTACAATTACAGAGCCAATTTTGTTTTAAAACATTAAATATAATTAATTCTTTTCCATTCTTAATACCTGTTGCAGAGTTATGTTCTCTTACAAGATAAGGGGTTGGGAATAACTAAACACAATTATAATTTTGACAAAAAATGGGCGATGTCGTGAGAAATACGTCAATGTTATGATAACTACGTTTTTAAATCGAAACCTTACCTGTCAGTTAATTGCAGTTTTTTAGTATTCTAAATTTATGTTGCTAATGAATCAGTCTTAGACAATGTAACTTTCTTTGATGGGGTAATATTATTGTATGTAGCCCTGCATACAATATAAAAATTGCAATACTCCATACTTTTAACAGAACAGCAAACTTAAAAGAACACTGGGCCGCAGTCTCGGACTGGCCAGGGCCGGAGGGCCGGAATCCCGACTGGGGCCCTATCCTCAACTTCGTTTTTTTTTTAATATAAATTTTTAATCCTTATGTAAGTGTCTACAACATTAACAAAAAGAAACACGAAATTCGGGCCTACACCAGATGCGCGTCACTGAGTATTCCCACAGCTGCGTCCAGAAAGTCCCCAATACTTTACGGGCTCCTTCCCGAAGGTTACTACGATGTACAACAGAAATAGCATTTAGAAAACATGGCACATCCGTCATTTTTCGTTCAATTATGATCATTATAGTCTGAATTTACAATAGAGCAAACAGAATAGGGCCCTTTTACTGCATTACAGTAATTGAATTTATGTTATCGGTAGGGCTAGGATAACTACACATTTTGCATATTGCATATGTAAGTACATATTTAAGGATTTTTAGCGTAAAATGAATATTTCATATGCAGGTGCATTACGTTCGAAAATAAATTGATGAGCATATTTCTGTACGCATACCAACACCGAGAATATAATGTATTACTTTTCTTCTTGTTTGTCTTTTCTTTATATTTTCTTTGCCTTTTTTCTTCAATTTTTCTTCTGTTTTTTATGAAATGTTGTAACTAGCCCATTGTCACCTCAACCATCAACTAAGCAACACGTGCAAGTTTCTTATCGCTTGTACGTCTATTTTCCCCTCCCCTCCAGTCTACCTTGCGCGGGTGCAAAACGCGAGAACCGCTTCGTAATTTTCAATCAGACACTTTTCAGAAGAACAACGGTGAGTTAACAATTACTGATTTTTTGCTGCCAGTGTTGTGAAGTGTCGTGAACGTGAAGTGTCTGTCATGAAGCGGTCGTATAAGAGTAGTTCCCAGAAAAGACGGGACGCTGAAAAGAAAAAAAATGAAGTTGTGTGCCTCGGATCTGAAGCAAATGAAGTTGTCATTTCCAAATTCCACTGCCCAGGGACATGAAATTCCACATGTGTCAGCGACATATACCGAAGGTATTAACAACAAATAAAATATTTTTATATACAGCAAACTCCCGATCATCCGTGTGTGTATTATCCTGTTTACTGATTATCCGTTCCGAGTTCAGTGTATTTTTAAAATAGGAAAATTAATTAGTTTTGAAGTATTCTCTTATAATAAGAACAAATTTTACGGGATGTATACGACTCCTACCGTGGGGCCCCTAAACTGCTCTTCCAGCCGGGGCCCCGGGGGACCCAGTCCGACACTGCTGGGCCGCCATTTATACTGTCATAATGCTTCGTAGTTCTCTAGAAGACTGTATTGACCAACAAATATTTGAATAGAATTTGTACCCACTGACGAAACTTATGAACCAGATAACTTGTTTTGCTGACAGAGAATAATGTAAGAAATACATTTACAAAAATCTGAAAATAAACACTGTTACCAGTTGCGTAACTACAATGCCGGGAGACCTCCCCTTGTAGGGGGGGCGAGGTGTTCAGAAGGCCTTACAGGCGAAAGATACATATATATAAGAAATCACTAAATGTCAAATCCCGCAAATATCATAAAAGAATTCGCCTCAAAGATCGATTTTAAAACATTCTAAGAGTTTGTAAGAGGGAGGCTGATGCCTGAACGTGAATTTTTACTCAGTCTGGAGAGAATCTCCGATTTAAAAATCTGGCAACACTGTTCTGTATAGTTGGTATGTATTTTTTACATGCGGTAAGAATTTACTAAAATTACATGTGTAGAGATGCTGCTAAAAGGGTCCTAGGATCAGTTTCCTAAAAAGTTTCTTCCAGGGGGGGGGGGCAGCAAATTCTAGTTACGATACTGACTATCACTATTGCAGACGCCTAATATTGGTAAATATGACTCAGTACTATCTATCTGGGAGAACTATTTATTAGCGAGAGTTTCCTTGATCTAAAAGAAGAGCTACGTTAAATTAGGAGGTGCGAGATGAATGGATCTGAAGTAAGGCTTCCGCGTAGATTGGAGGACGTTATTTTTATCACAGTTTTGCATTCAATCGGAGCGTGGGTGGAGATGAACAGAGAGTGAACAAAGATAGAGACGAAAAGATCGCAAACATAGTCCCTTTCTTCCTAAACTTTCAATTGTGAGATTCTCTTCCTTTTTAATGTAACCACTTTTAATAGATGCAGAAAGAGAGAGAGAGAGGGGGGGGGGGGAAGAAAGAGTTATTTTCCGGAACTTTTAAAGAACTGAATACTAAAATAGATGACGCTAGTGAAACGGAAGCCGGAATTTAAAAAAAAATGTGACGAACTTGGGCGTTGAAATCATATTACAATTTAGATTTTCTCTTATTAACTTTTGGAATCTCTTTTTTTTCCTCACGTTATTAATTTTGTTTGCCATTTCATTTTGATTTAATGCAAGTCATTTCCTGTATGCTAATTCTTCTTGTAGTAAACACATATTCTAATTACTAATCTTTCTATTTGGATATTGAATATAATTTCATTAGCATTATGGGCTCTTGACTTCACTTAGTCATAACTGTTAACAAAATTAACTATTTTAGAGTCCTTATGGTTCTGCTTGACGTCATAGTATGCATCTAGTTTTAGATTGTGTTTGAATTCAGTTGTTTTATCTTTTTCCTCTTAAGATTAGTTAAGGTTATCTATACATACATATAAAACTCAAAGTCAGTTTGTTTGATTAAACTAAAAATATGTACAAATTGACATGCATACATTGTTTCTAGCAAATTCTGCATTCATGTTCCTTGCCTCGAAGAGCAGTTTTTAGAAGGATTGAAAAAACAAAACAAGAATGTTTTATGTTTAAAACATGTTTTTTGCGTTAAAATGTTTGTTTTGTTTAAAACAATATCCTAAATAGACCTTTCCAGTGTGTGCTAAATAGACCTTTTTGGAAAATTAAATAAATTAATTTCCTAAGTTTCAATTTTAGTTATTTTAAACATATTCAAATACTTCTCCGCACAAAAATCATGTCTAAAACTAGTGTTGCCCACGAAACAAGATTCAGGCTGTCTCGTCTCGAAAATGTTTTACGCAGAGAGTGTCTCGTCTCTAAAAGCATATTTTTCATTGCGAGTGCTCAGTCTCGTCTCGTTTTCTATAACCATTACTCTGTCTCGTCCCGTCTCGTGGGCAACACTATTTTAAACATTTAAAACAAATTAGAAAATAAGAGCGTTCGTTTCAAACATATTTTAAACACTTGTTTTAAACATTGTGATTTAGACATATTAACCCTGGTTCGTAGAGAGATGTTCGTGGAAGACAACGGGAGTGTAAGTGTTGCCAAGTAAGTGTTGATAAAACAATTTTTTTTTAATGTATTCACATTGATTTAGACAATTTGTTTCATGCGTCTTCCTTATGTACTGATTCATTGCACAGATGTATCCCGGATCCGGTAATACGTGCTTATTGTTAGTGTTACCACGTTTTTTTTATTTTAAAAAATTGTTTAAAATCCGGTGGACCTATCAGCACCATACTTGGGAACTGAAAGATGATTTGTTTGTTTGAATGCTATACAATTCCACACTCCTTGACGGATTCCAAATTGGAACAATTTTTGGCACATATATTCCTTAGGACCTAGAAGGATTAAGTGCGGCATTAAAAGGTTGCCACCCCCTCGAAAGGGGATGATAAAACGGGGTGGGATGGGAAAGTGTAACTCGGAAACCGCCGGAGTGAGAATCTTGATATTAGGTTTAAATATCCTTCGTTTCAATTCATTAGCAATGACTATCTTACTTTTTTATTCGAAACCCTCCCCCGAGGAGAGTGAGGGGACGAAAACTTCTTAGGAGTGGAATATGAGAACTATAAAACGGTTACACTTAGCAACTTGAAACTTAGCATGCGTGTTCGTTAGGACCAAGAACAATTAATGACAATAGTAGTTGTAGTAGTATTTGTAGTATTAGCTGTAGTCATGGTAACAGTAGTTGTTGTTATTCTTGTTGTTGCTGCTGCTGTAGCGGGAGTAGTAGTAGCAGTATATGTGCTAGGGTTGCCATCACTTTGCTTCACCCCGCGACAACAGCGTCCAAAATCAGCTTGTAGTACATAAAAAATAGTAAGGACAAGGTAGTTTGCTTACGTTTCCACTTAACTTGATTTGTTTGTTTCATCTTGGTTTCAAATAAACAACACCATAGTTAGTTTATTATGAAATTCTTTTACTTCTTCACAATATAAATATTGGAGTCATGATGATACGAAAACCACTTTTCATTTCACCAAACTCTAGTTAGAACCTCCGGGAAGGAAGCAAAACAGACCACAAAAGTATGACCACTTACTTGAAGTTTTACTAAACCCGAGCCATTCCGTAATAAATAATTCACGAATTTGTTAACACAGAAGTGGAACATAATTATACAAAGGACCTTATGAAGAGACAAAAGCAATGCACCTACCCTCTTGAGCTGATAATGGGACACTGGAAAGTCCAAAGGATATAAGCACCAAATTTTTATTTTTCAGGGATCACAAAAATAAAAGTTTTAAATTCTAGGTTAACTAACAAATTGTGCGAAAAGTTTTCTTGCATTTACTTCCTACAAAAAGCATATAGATATATGCATTTTACATTCTTCGGTAGAGAAGACTACGTACCACAGAATAGCACTTTTAGAAATTAATGGGACAGAATTTCTAAAATGAAAGCGTTGTTCATCCGTTCGATTATCCGCGTCAAAAATATATCTCATGAACCACAAACTGTCGAGATGTGGTTGAGGTTCTAAGTATCACTCATTTCCTGGAAAGCTTAAAATATCTGCACGCAGATATTTTCAACAACTATATCTAAAACTATATTCATTTATTTGATACAAAAAATGACAGCTTGGAGCCGGAAAGTAGCAATACACTCTGTCCAAAACAGTAGCTTCGAAATCTCAAGTAGCTTCTCTGCAAATCAGTAGCTTCGAAATCCCAAAATATCGAACATCCTCAGTGTGAACATTAATTGGTGTCAAGAACAAAATCAAAATAATTGAAAACGTAAATCCAAAGAAATTACAAATAAATAAAATTTATTATAAGCTTAGATTTACAACAGAATCGCAAAGATTCCTACAGAATTACAAATTTAATAGAAATGAATTAGTTTAGTTTTTAGAGGTTTCAGTATCAAAATATCTATACTGCTCCTTATTAAAGATTATGCACAAATTCAAAATTATAAGAAGCTATCAAGTTTAATATACTATCAATTGTATCACTATTTAGTATTCCTTGAGAAATATTACAAAATGATTTCTTGAGATGTGTTCAAATCGACAAAGGAGTAGTTGATTGGAACAATTGGCTTAATTCTTAAACAATTACGAAGCTGAACAACAGTGTGAAAGTCTGCTTCAAAAGAATTCACTATACGAATACATCAATTGTGATTTAATTCAATCACACAGGGAGTAAAAAGGAGAAACATAACAGAAATTTAAATCTGAATCTGACCTCATCAATTCAGCTTAACAAACCTTTAGATAAATAGTCTGCAGTATCATCGCCTTGGCGTGAAGAAGGCTTTAAGATAATTAGAAGGAAGTAAATTTTCTTAACTTCGTGTTTGCTGATGTACTTTGCAATGAATTTGTTAAAAACTGTTTACTTTTTCTATAGTTATTTCACTTTCTTGTGCTGCATTTTTATAGTTCACTTGATTCTTCAACTTACTAGTTTCTTGAATGAACTTACCCTTAAAGCTAAGCAATGCTGGTATCTTTATGTGTTAATGAAATTGTATATCTCTCAGTAAATTTATTTAACAGCTATATGTCGTAGTAAAAGTGATTTTTCTGGTTTCAGTACGTTTGTATTTACACTGTAAAAATACGAGGCACAACGTTCATCCATAAAATGGAGGCAGCTGAGCTGCCTCTACTCTTTGGATTAACCTACATTCAGCCAGTTTTCGGTTGAACGTTTTACTTTCTGTAAAATTTCAAACTGCGTGTATATATATATATATACAAGCAGAGCATTTTTTAAAGTAGAAAAGAAAAAAAGTTAATATTCCTTTAAAATTAAAAAAAAAATATGTTGAAGTGGTCGGGTTTTGATACAGGGTTCACAAGCACACTGGTCAGACGCTCTTGCCACTTATCTACGAGGGCAATGTGTTTCTGCCTTTCCGAGTGATATCTATAGCTAGTGTTTTACTGCGATGGAGGTTATACATTAACACGTTTTTGATTTTACTACGAGGAATGTCTCGTGAAAAAAGGAGAGATACGTTTTCTACAGTGTAAAGATTTATACCTAACTTAATTTCTCTTTCCGTCAATACAATTCTTGCCGTTCTCGGTCCACCAGTGAATTTTTTACTGTTCACAGTGTAAAGCCAATATAAACAATCAAAATGGCGGGGCGTTCAGTGACAAGCAAGTAACGTTACTCCTGTTACTGGATTATAGAATATCCAGCTAAGGTTTAAACTTCATCCACAAAAGTACGTAACTTCAACATTGCCTGTTTAGCTTACACTTCGATTAGAAAATGACCGAGTTTTAAGCGTAAAATAAGTTGAACGTTCACGGACAAATCACTCTGGTCAGTTTGAACACATTTTCAGTTAACATTAAGCTATTACAAAGAAAATATTTAACTTTAAAATGGAGTTAATTTTACCAATCTTCCCACTAAAAGGCTTACACTTTATCCACGTTTAAGAGTAAATACAACAAAACGCTTTTTTCGATTTCTATTTCCCCATAAAGCGGAGTAACTTTCGTCCATTTCGTGTTTCCACTTTTTACAGTGTATCTTAAGAATATTACAACGAGATCACGATAAAAATAGTTTCTAAAAAACAACCTTTGATAGAAATCGGTGTATCGAATGGTAAGTAAACTCTACGGGAGAATGAGGAAAGTAAATTGGAAGCCTTTGAAATGTGAATATGGAGAAAATAAAAAAAATCAACTTGATACAGAAAATAAAAATATGATATTCTCCATACGAAAGCTTTGCTTTTATATACCAAAGGTAAAATAAAATAATGGCTGAGCAAAGCACTACAATTTATTTTAAAAAATTAAAATTTTT
>JAGDQP010016680.1:0-40080 GCA_022664845.1 Lepisma saccharinum
CATGCTGGTTTATCAAAACTTGAGAACCCTACACACAAAGTTTTACTTCCAGCAATAAAAATAATATTTGGAATGTCTTATGTATCATTATTTTTATTGATATTTGAAAGACAGCCCTTAGTCTAAGACTTGATCAAAAGAAGCACAGGGGGAAATTCCTTTTGATTCTTGGCACACCTTTTCCAAAGCCATACAATCAATGTCTTGTCGATAACAACAGAAAAAAAAACTATTTCATCTTCTTACCACACCAATATTAGCATCTAAAAAAAGACAAAAAATTAGTAGGCAGTGATGAAGAATAAGTTCCATGCTCCGTTAGAACATTCAATAGTGAGGGTGTTCCTCCATCGTTCAATCATCTAGTAGACTTCTCTCATAAGTAAAAAAACTACCCTTTTGGAGCTACTGGGATTGGATGATGTTTGCTTTAAAATTTAGAAGTGGTAAGAACATTATATTTTTCTCGCTGATCATATTCTTGGGAAACTTTCCAATTATATCCAAAATGGTTCGCCATTTTTACATGCATTTACATGGTATGACGCTCTCTTAGCATTGTATAAGTTTCATAAATTAGTTTGTGGAATGTTTAGATTAAAGTGCCAGATATTGCACCAGTCTTTGAACTTTTATCAAGTTCGATGCAAATACAGTATGAATGTTTCCACATGATTGAGTGGTTTACAGTTCTTCTAAATACTATAAGTACGACAGAAGGTGTGAATGAATGTAGATTTATGTTCACGAAAATAAACAGATCAATAAAAAAAATACCCGCAAACGCAGATGTCCTAGGACTACGTGTAAAGCGTATGATAGTGCTGGCCATGATTTGGCAACAGTATCTCAAACACCAACTGAAAGTTCCAAAATAAGTCATTTTGGTTGAAAATATGTTACCATTCTGATATGAATCACTTTGAACAATATCTCAGAAGTTTCAAAGGACTATTCTGAAGGGATATAACATCAATGCAAATACAAATGTGCTACAAAATGTAAAAGAAAAATATGTTCTTGTTCTTTACTGTGTTCATCTGATGGATAATATGTGGAATAAACTCAGTCTCATTGCTTGAACTCTCTGCTATTCAAAATAAAGTTATCTCCACAATTAGTTTACGAAAATTAATTTCATTAACGCCTAATTAGTGTTTTCAAAACCAACACAATGATCATTATTTACTGGCAAATGATATAATGTAATACATAAACGCAGTGATTCTTGTTTTAAGTGAGTTTTGAGTTAATAAAATTAAGAGTTAACTTTAAATTTGCCTTTGCTTTTAAAAGAACCAAAAACTGTTTCTAAATTACCTATATTTCTTATAGTGCTAAACGTTGCATACTCTGAGGAGTGCAAAATAGAAGTAGTGTGTGCAATGTGATAACTAATTCAGCCTTAAGCGAGTGTTGGTGAAGGTAAGAAGTTTTAGACTATGAAGTGGTGTTTGCTTTTTATAAGTTTTGAAATGAGATGAAAATTATTTTCTCTTCATATTATAGTTGGTTGTTTTCTTAACTTTCTAACATTATCATGAATATTTTTGGAATATTTGGTTATTTGTTGTAAATATTAATAAGATACAATAACGACCGTACCGTCCACTGCAGTAATTTTTAAGTGAAAATTGTGTTGCTCTTCACGTTACGAAATATGTTGCATTAAATACAAATTAGTGCATACTGTAGCGTGGACCATATTAAAATGTCACTAATCAATGAAAATTCGCTTTTCTCAAATAACAGTTAATTTCATCGTCGGAGCGACGAATATATTACCAATCACAAAGGCTCCGAATAACTCCCTTGATATAATTTCATACACACTA
This sequence comes from Lepisma saccharinum, assembly GCA_022664845.1. NCBI lineage: Eukaryota > Metazoa > Arthropoda > Insecta > Zygentoma > Lepismatidae > Lepisma > Lepisma saccharinum. The sequence goes on from JAGDQP010016680.1 coordinate 1,836, forward strand.
ACATTATTATTTATAAAATACGGTGACAGCATTAACAACTGAAGTGCTTTCGAAGGATAATGTCCAAATATTTTTTTCTACTGTGTCGAATAACGGTTAAGCTAAAGTTAGAAGGATATGCAGAAATGTGATAAATAACTTTGAAAAATAATATATTTCAAATTATAAAATTCTGCAATTGGTAGAGTCGCAACAAAGTATTGAAAAACAAATTTGAAAATAGAAATAAAATGCAATTCCTTTAGTATTAGTTTTACGTTTTTTAATATACGTTTTAGAAGTATATTTGTTGTGGTTGTTGTAAGTTATTTATTGTAGCGTCGGATAAGATTGATGCAAGACAAAGTAAAACCATGTGTATTAGTATTATTGAACACAATTTCTGTATGTTACACTAAATATGCTGACTCTTATTATTATTTTTTTTGTAGATCCGAGTTCCAGTATGGCTGCTGTGTTATGTCCTGGTAAATATTAATCATATCTTTTAATCTGTCTTCTGAAAGACTCTATTTATAGAAAATATTGCCTAAAAATTAAGACACTTTGTGGTGTTAATAAAAAAATATTGCTAACGGAATATGAGTGAACAAAATATACAAAATTTGAATGAAAATATATCACGTTAATACCTGATTCAGAAGATGCAACTCCAGAAATATTTCAGTGTTGTAAAAACAAAATTTGTGGAATACCCAACAAAACTTTGTTATAGAAATTCCATCTCTTTACTTCGCCTCCATTCCTCATGTGGACAGACAAGTATTGGCGCACCATTTCGCTGACTATTTATTTAATTTGTTCTTTATTAGATTTTACAAAACGTCTCTTCTTAAGTTGCCGTATTTAGCATAGTGAATTGTGCCTGTACTGTATTTAGTGTGGATTCATAAATAGTGATATATTTGGTAAATGTAACCGAATGTATCATTGTTATTCTTAATTCACCGTTCGTATTGTACAGGGCAGGGAGCCTCAACCTCAGGCCCAAATAGCGATTTTGGTTTGCCCGGGACACATCCAAAATTATTTATAATGTACATTTTATCTAAAAGGAAATAATTTGAAACATAAGAATTAACTGGTTTTTTTTAATATTATACATAAACATCCCAAATGACATGCTTCGTTCTGTCAATGTCTTAATACATAATTATGTAGGAAACGTTGTATCATATTGTGTGGAATTTACAACCAACCCACAAAAACTTGTGTTTATAACAAAAACCCAACACACAGATGTTACAATTTCACTGCTAGTTTAGACAAATATAAAATGAACTTTGACACTAACCATCTGATTCTAGTTGCAACTTGGCAGCAAAATAGTGGTAGTCGTTTCAGGATTCGTGCAGGTGGAAGTACTGATAGATGCACGTACAGTAAATGTTTTGCAGAAAAGCCACATTGTATATTTAATATTTATTAAATGCAATTGTCCTGCACACTCAATATTGATAAATTTGCTTGGTCAAATATAATTATATATGTTTCAGTAACAGGCCTTTGTGAAGTCATAGTCCAATGGATGTAAAACAAGTTACCATTTAGAAATATGCCTTCTGGTATTCAGTGCGTCCGTTTTGATAATAATAATATCATCAAACTTCTTCCTTTGGTCCCTTTTCATTTTCCAACCAAACTATAAATTACATAAAAGGAATCAGTAGCTAAAAGTTGAGTATTGATGTGATTTTAACCTAAGTTCAATTACAATGTACATAATGGGCCAACGCTGAGTATAATTTTCTCCCACATAGAAGTTACTAGAAGAGCCTCCCGTAACAACACAAAGATATTGGACCATTACTGGGACAAGAAAGTAGATATCGACTATAGTTGGTCATTATGAGTAAACACCGATCGGCTTTGTCATTGTACGATATTTCGACATTCAGTACCATTCTCCAAACATAAGAAACGTGGTATAATTCAACCAGAAAACATGCAAAACCTGGCAGGTTAAAATGTCAAGTTTAGAGAAACATCACTTTATGAAGATGTGATTGCGGATATCAATCGACACTGGTCCTAGTCTATATATTAACTCTGTAATGAAAATACTGCGAATGTCACCAAATTCCATGTGAGAGTTGATGAAGTGTATAATTGACGTATTATTCTTGAATGAAGAATCCCTAGCGTAGTGGCTAAAACAACTGATAATTAATCACAGGGGTGTAAATTTGAATTAAGCCGCAGACAATTTCGAAATTTTTCAACAGTTTTTCAAGACGAGAGAGTAAACGGTAAAGGCATAAAGAGAGAATGTAATAAAGATACAGATTTTCTGTAAAATTAAGCATAATTCCGTTTATTAAAGCTGTAAAGTTTCGCAACATTTAATTTGGTAATATTGTGGTTGCAAATAACTGGGAAATAACGGTTAGGCTAAGGTTGGTGGCACATTGAAATTACAATATCGTTTCCTCTACGTGGAATATCGCTTTAAAAGCCAACATTATGATCAAGAAACAAATACTTCGTAAGCTGAATCGTACTGCGATATGTTAATCTAACGTTGAAACATACAATCATATTTTCGTTGGACAAGAAGTATTTGCTACTTGGGACACGCACAACCTTATGTTATATTTCTTGCTACCTCTAGAATTTTCAAAATTATTACTGTATGAAAATTACTATATTACTTTCGAGTTGATCCGTTTTAATGACGCCATCGCTCAATACTTCCTTAGTTAACTTGATTTGCTGACAAAAATAAAGCTGGACCCCCTTTGCCGAGGGCATACGATACTATGCAAGAATATCATACTATTATACTGCATTAAACACCAACAATTCCTAAGCATCTTGTATTTCCCTTATCCATTGTTGTCGAACTATTTTCTGACGTGTATCAGTACAATGAAATTTTGTTGACCAGATATTTATAAACAAATAATCCTGGCTCCTGATTGCATATATTTAGGTGTTTTCGTTCACGCGTGTCATATTGCACACACTATCCTTAAGCTTGTATATGTTTTTCTAAGCCCATATACGGTTCCATCTATTCTATGTCATCATGGATAACTGTTATAATATTGACTTACTATTTCTAAACTTACAACAACCTAAAGGGTTGTGTAAGCAGTGTAATCAAAGACAGTATAATAAAAGAACGTATGCTGGATCAACTATGATGAGACAATGAAAACAATTTCCAAAACTCAGCCCTAAAGATACATGTTAAATCGACGAGAAATCGAAATCGTCTAAAATATTTAACACTAATTTAAGGAAACGTTTTAAAGATAGACATGGCAATACTAGTATAAGTATGTGAAAATTACTTATGAAGTAAACAACTTTTTCGTATGAAATTAAAACAATAATGTTAACTATAATGAGTATGGTACAAAAATTTAAGATGTCATATAACGGTTTTCAGAAGTAAATAATTTCCATATATCCTAATAATTCTTTACCTAAAGGGTAGTAGCATGTAACGTACATAAGAAAAAAAAATACTTTACTTTAAAAAACAGAAAACGAGCCTTTTTTCCAGAAATAATAACCCAACATGTCTAAACTTACCAAATTATAATCATCAAAGTTGCACCAAATACATAGAAATCATAAAAGTTTATAATTAACGGTCTGGCGCATAGACAAGTTTTCTCACGTAAGAATTGCATTGCCGAATAATTTACACTGACCAACTGAAGATACACATAAATCCTTGCTAAGCTGCATATTTCAATTATGGACATTGTTACAAAATACATAATGGGTACATCGCTGATCGTAAATTGCTAAATCGAAACTTCTTGTTTAACGTTTTATGAAATCATGGGATACTTCATGAACAACGATCTATGTGTTTCGCTATGACTGTTACCTATTATTTTTGTAAACCCAAATCCTTGTTTTGAGGTCCCATACACTTTAGCATTGGTCCTTACTCTACAGGCAGTTCAGCATACTTCTTTGCTGTCAATTGGTATATTGAAGTAATTATCAAAATTCAATTAGTAATTTAGTAATATCCGTAAAATCGCAGATTATTACTAAGACAAGTAGGTTAGAAACTGAGACAAGTAAAGCAAATGGGAAAATGTGAGCATTGAACCATCAACAGTAACATTTATAAACATGTCACAAGGATACCAAAAGGATTAAATAAATTTGGTTACTTAAACTAATTTGAAACCAAAGAAAGCGTACATCGAGCAGTTTATATTAAATAAAATTTACATTTACCAATTATTTTATAGAGAAGAAAGAAAATATGGATCAATAAAGTTTGTGACAAACTGGAAATAGCTGAATTGAGAGCGTTATTTTGTATTTTAAACAATACTAATACACAATTTATTATTTAATTAATCAGGAATAATTAGTTAACTTATTATTTAAATAATATTAGTCGATATCAGATTGTACCTTAATGTAATGAACATGTTTTAATTGCGCACACGTGACTCTTTATAATTTTAATATCAGAATCATTTAACACAAATCCTAGATATACGAATTACAAAAAATAATCAACACTTCAGCATATAATGCGGAAATCTAAATTTCGACCACAAGCGTAATTTTAACACTGTTGTCCCTCACTTAAACAACATTACATTTCTCCACACAAAAAGAAAGCTACCTATTTCGGCATGGCCATGAATGCGTAAAAAATAAATTCATGCAGCAATTAAGGGTGATGCATTTCCAAATAAATACACGTTATAAACTCTCAAACAATCCAGCTTATTTTAGTCCTGAAGTCCTTTCCGTAACTCTTAGTTCCATTAGGAATGAATCAGAAGCTTACAGTTGATTTACTAAGAAAGTCAACACAGATGTATCGATTTTATTTGAAAGAAACAAAATGTTAATATATTAATGATAAATGTAATAAATAGTCAATAAAAAGTTTAACTAAAACCTATTTAAACAAAAAGCTAGTGCTATAAACTTAGCACTTTGCGTACATGCAGTCACCTTGAATAAACAATATTTGGCCGATAAATGACAACGGCAGATTACATATGAATCTATTCTACGATTAATCAGGCAACTTTATCTATTATGCTGAGGTACCATTAAACTGTAGCCTTGTTGAAATAAACATTTATTTAATTGAACAAGTAGCAGTAAATCTGATTATTCATAAGATATTCTAGCAAATTCATTTGGAAACGAATGGTTCTCAGTGTTTAAAACCAAAACACACAGATACATATATCGTAATAACAATTTAGTTTTCAGCATGCAAAAATATACTGATTATATTTAGCTGGCTTGTTGCAGTAATTATTTCATCAACAGAGGTAGAAACCAACATTGAATATCTCAACATCCTCTTGCTCAAAATTCCATAAGCAATAATGAACTCGAAGGTAAGAACAATGTAAATACTACACTTCATCTTTTAACAAGAACGCAACGATACAAAATTGGTAAAGCACAAGTTCGATCGTTGTCACATCACGTTCGCATAAGATAACACTGAGAGAATTTACTAGAATTCTCACTTTATTCCATTTAACCCCACCTTTCTTCAAAAGAGAAGTTAGGGTGTACCACTGCAGAAAGTTCCCTTGTAAGTTACCAGCAAAGGATGACGAAGTTTGGAGGAAAGATTTTCCACGCCTGCATATGTATAAACGGATCTCCAAAGTATCAAATTATTTGAAAATAACCATAGCGAAGAATATTGTATGCTTTTACCAAGTTTTCGCATTCTCAAGAAATACTAACGCAAAAAGAAAAATATTGCTGTTTGCAAGTATATAAGCAACATAAACTGTTCTAGTGCTCTACCGTAATAACCAATAATAACCTCTCTTATCTGTATGTTTCATTAATTAACCATAGTTTTGAATAGTAATTACCATTGACACCATCTTTCAACTGCAAGTTCCATGTATTAACCGTAGCATTGACAAAATCATAGCTTCAAACGTCACAAGATTAGTTTAATTGGAATAGGTTACGTTTAACCAAGAAAATATCCATACCATAGAAGTGTGTTTTTTTGGAAAAACACACTGTATATGAATATGCAGTTCCATGATTAACTTGTTATTAATCAGATAAGGAAAATGTATTTTTTTTTTTAAAATAAACTAATTTTGTCTTTGCTTTCCCTTAAATAAAGTAGATATTTTTTACCTCAGTGTTAGATCTTTAAACTGATAAGACTTAACACAAAATAAAACCGAAGTAAATATGCGATCATAGAAAGAAAAATAAATCAACATTTCTGACAGTTTATCTTCATTTATAAAGACCTACTAGATTTTTTTTTCAAAATTGGGATTAGTCAATTTGTGCGTATATATTCTTTGTTATTAACGCAACGTCTAATTTCTATATCTCTTGGGTAATTATCAATCTCGGCTTGTGTATGAACGTTACCATGTAGAGTTGTAGTTATACGTTCGCTTGTTATTCTCTGTACTTTTTCCTCATTGATTGTTGTATCTTTGTTAACTTTAGGAGCAATTAAAGAATCGACCATTAAATTATGTTTAGTTGAAATATCTACCACTTTAGGTTTATTATCTTCTAATTTCTCTAACCAAGACGTTCGTTCAGAAAGTTCCTTTACCTGACACTCAGTTTCCCTTCCCATTATCTAATTTATCTGATGACATGGATTCAGACAATAGTATTTCCTTTTGTGTCTTTCGTAATTCTACCATTTGTTGCTGCAAGCTTTTATCAGATTTGTTATCTATTGTAGATAATAAACTATTCTGAACCTCATTCCTGCATTTATTTGATGTTTGAGTTTCAACTGAATTTAGGTAGAGTTGTCAGTTATTGTACTAACGTCACTTGTTTCTTTAAGGAACATTTTTTTAGCAATTTGGAATAAAAGCATTTAAACCAATGTGACCCAACAAAGCATTTGATATGTCAAAAGGAATAATATAGAATCTAATTTGTTTAGCGCTGTCTCTGTAATTGACTTCAAGGAAAGCTGTAGACAAAATGTCTAGAGTTCTTGTGTTTAGTAAAGTTAGATTGGTAGAGTGAAATAGAAATACATGCAACATATTTAACATTACCAGCATAGAGAGTGACGGTAAATTCATAAACATTACATAATTATAATTTGCAACCTGAATTAAACTGTTGATGGTTTATTATAGAATGTATCAATAAAGATTCAGTTTGATCATCACTTTCTTGTGCAGTCAAAGTTAATCAATCATCTACCCAGATGGAAGTTATTTTCGGAATATCAGTAATGTTACTTTCAGGAGATTGTGCAGGAGATCGATGGACTGTTCGTCTACGTCTATTTCTTTGCCATACAAACATTTTGCCAGTGACCACGTTTTTTTGGCATAAAAGGCAAACAGAATTGATTTGTGAGCATTTAGTATAATACGCGTATATTATCTTTCCCACAACGGTAACTGTTCTACTGAGTGAAACTACTACTGGACAAGATTGAGGCATAGCTTTCTAAGACTTTGGACCTGAATCGATCTTAAAACTGCCAACTTCTGGATAATACTTAGGCTGGAAATACTTGGTGTCACGCTCTAACTGCTCCTTGATAGTCTTCTGAAAAGGTAGCCTTGGATTTGGTAAAAGTCGCTTTGTGGTATTTTCATCATCCACTCCAATAACTATTTGGTCTCTTAAAAAGTCCTCCGTATTTTTTAGAAAAAAAAATGCTTTATCTGTTTACGTTTAGAAATTCACTATATAATATTTTACAGGTTGCAATTCGAATTGTTTGATAAAGTGAAAATGGTACCTTTCTACAATAGCGCTAAATCTAGATTCAAAATGGTCCTTTATCTTGTTACCAATAACATCAAAATAATGATCTTTTACAAATTCTGGAGGTATCAAGTCTAGAATAAAACTTGTTCATGTTGATATCCAATTGACTAGATAAACAACCTTTCTACCATCTGGTATTTCCCACATATCAAAATATGCTTCGAACTTATCTAAGTAAACAACGATATTTATAGTATTGGAATCAAATTTCTCGAATCTCTTGTGTGCTGAAGCTCCCAGCACTGCCTTAGTAAGGACCAATTTTGCTCTAAATGTAGTATTTTCCTTAAAAGCAGTCATCTTGGAAAATGCTATATTTGACCGATAAATGACGTGCGGATTACATATAAATCTAATAATGAAACAACCTCTGTAGAATAGTCTTGTTGCAATTAGCTTTCAATTAATTGAATAATTAGCAGTAATTCTGATTATGCATAAGGTATTATAGAATAACCATATGGGAACTAATAGTTATAAGTGTTTGGAACCCAAACACACAAATGCATATACCGTAATAACAATTTTAGTTTTCAGCATCCAAAAAGAACATAATATATTTATCTGGCTTGTTACAGTAATCATTTCATCAACTGAAGCAGAAACCAACACTGAATCTGTTTAAATCCTCTTGCTTTAATTTAAATTCCATAAGTAATTCTGAACTGAAGGTAAGAACAACGTAAATACTACACTTCTTTTAACAAGAACGCAACAATATAAAATCGAAAGAACTTACTAACATTCAAATAGTAGTTTGTTTATATTAGTCAGATGGCAGATTATTAATCGGGAAAATAAATACAAAATATATACAGATGACATTCCAAAGTCAAAAATGACACCGAAAGAAGGATTGAAGGGTAAACAATGATCTTATAATAAGTTTTGTCAATAAGAGCTAGTCTTAGTTACACCACATTAAAACCAAACTACACATATAACGCAGGTCATATTAAGTTATCAATTAATATTTCCTTGTTTGCAGCAAAGAAGAAAGATAAGGATCAAGAAGCATCTCAACATAATGAAAGTAGGTGAAATGACAGTTAATTAAAATATTTTATTAGCTTCCAACACATTAAAAAATTAAATACTAGTATTTCATGTGAAAGAGGTCATTAAGTTACTCTTGATTTTATTTAGTATATATATATATATATATATATATATAAATATGTAATCTCGAAAAAATAATCATACACAAATAATACTGTAAGAAAGTTTACATTTCAATATCTTATATAGATAATAAGTGTAATATTAACAAATAAGCTCTAAAATTGTTAAAATTGCATTATTTATTTCCTACAATATGGTGATATATTTTCCATACCAGAAAAAATAAACTCAGCACTTCGATATTACTAGGAATATCTCAAGATAGATATGAATATGATTTTGTAACAAGAGACCTGAGTAAACGTTTTGATGGTTTTGAGTTATTGCTTGCTTTAGGTTTTCTGGGGACAGATGCATGATTTGCATAACAAATGATTGTGCTCTAATTATCAGATCAGTGGTACGATAGCTCCCAAAAAGTATACTTCATATCTTCACTGTGTTGGTCCCTTTTCACAATTACATATAACTAACAGCATGGCTTGTGGAAATTGCAAGTTCATCGCCTCAGTAACAAACGTTCTCCATTGGATTCTATCCTGGGCAATAATAAGCCAGTTTTCATCACGAACACCTTCTTCTCGAAGATTAATTCTAATTTTGTTTTCACAACGACGTATCGGTCTTCCTAATGGTCTCCTTCCATCCGGTCTTCCACCCAGGATAGAATATAATCTTCGTTTTTCCCCCATCGGAGCTACGTGGACTACCCACCTTAGTCGTCGCGATTTCAGTATTTTTACATCATCTAGTGAATTGTACACTCCGTGGAGTTCCTCATTCTGCAGTCTCCTCCACTCTCCAATCATCTCGTCCCGTTTCGGTCCGCATGTCTTTCTCAAAACCTTATTTTCAAACATACGCAATTTATGTTAATCTGCTAGTGTCGTACCGCAACTTTCACAACCGTAAAGTGTTACTGGCAGAATAATCACTCTGTATATTTTCAATTTCAATTTCCATGATATTAATCGCGATGTTAGAAGTTTTTGGACTGAACAGAAACATGCGTTGACAGATACTAACCGACTTGTTATGTCTTCTGAACTCATTTTCGCTTCTTTCGTATCTTCCCAAGTATTTAAATGTCTTTACTTTCTAATGACTTCATCTCTAATTATTGTTTTTATTTCCTGTGTTTCGGCTTGTTTTATGCATTTTGTTTTATCTATGTTTACCTGTAGACCTATCGCATAGCACGCTTCTACTAAGACATCGGTGTTGCTTTGTAGTACATCTATTTGGTCTCTATTATATCTATATCGTCAGCATATACGAACAGTTGATTCAAACCATTCAATGATAGTCCCTTTTTGTCCCCTTTAATTTTTAAAATCGTTAACTCTAACGCAAAGTTAAACAGTAGTCTTAACATGGCATCGCCTTGTTTCAATCCGTTGCGAATCTTGAATCTATCTAACATATTACCTATCCGTATTCTGCTTATGAAGTCGCTGAGACACATCTTCACAAGTTGAACCATTTTTTGGGGTATTCCAAATCATATTAGGACAATGTATAACTTTTCCTTTTTGATAGATTAATATCCTTTCCTAAAACCAAAACATAGCTGGTGAACCGTCTCATTGTATTCCCATTTCTTCTCCAATATTTGTCTCAAGGCGAAAATCAGAACCAGCTACATCCTCCAAGTTCAACGTTACATCACGGTTCAGATGTAAGAGCTTGTTACCTATACCTATTACTTTCGTGTTTACTTTCAGTATTTTGGCATCCTTTGTGACTTGTGCTTGTCCAGTTATTGATAAACTACTGCCGGCGTCGATTATTAAGTCGTGTGTGTTGTTTTAATTTTAATTTTAGAAGTAGTGACTCATACTTTAACCAGTACTTCTACTATTTTAAATGTAGTAGTAGTAAAAACTCTCAACCAGTACGTCCCCTATTATTGGACAGACGAAGACACACCAACCTAATGGATGTTAGGTCGTACGGAGGAGTGGAAGGTGACACCGACCATAAATTAATGATCACAAAAGTAGGGGAAAAGTTATGCATCGCCAACATAGAAAGCAAGGGGTCAAAACAACTGAAATTCGAAGTGAAACGATTAAATAATCCGAGTATGAAAGCAGATTACAAACTCGAACTCTCAAATAGGGTCGAAATCCTAGCCGACCCGAGTAATAATAATGATGCTGATAATAAAAAAATGATGTAAGTAAGATGTGGGAAGCAATTCGTGAAACAATTAAAAGCGCAGCGAAGGAATGTGTAGGTGATAAGAAACAACAGAAAAACATACCTTGCTTTGATGGAAAATGCCTTAAGCTTCATGAGGAACGAAAACAACTAAGGGAAGTGTGGTTAAGTAATAAAAGCGAAGCAAATACCAACCACTACAGTAACGCAACCACTACGGAATCCACGTAATTCTGTTATTTTTTAAAAATAAATAACTGAAAGTATTTGTGGCGTCAGATCGAATATAGATCTACAATAAACTCTAGCATGTGCAGTAAGAACAGCATAAGTCAGAAAAATACTTTTTTTTTCAGAATACGAGTTTCTTCTTTAATGTTGGCAATAAGATAGCTTTAGTTAAAAAGTTCAAACAAGCGATTATTCAACTCACCTTTAGAATTGACTTATACTAAGTTAACCGAAGGTGGGTTGTCACATACAGATCTCAAATTTAAACTTATCTCATTTTGGTTAATTTCTGGCTGATACAGTTTTACCCGAGCATTTTAGAATTTATTTTATGGCATTATTCCCATTAGTAGGTACTTGTTTAATATTTTTCAGCTAAGGCTTTTATCACATAGTTACCAACTCCACAGAAAATGTATCCGTATTCCATTTTTTAAATATTCTATGCCAACCATGGCACCCCCTAACCGAGTACCATGATCACTCCAATTTAAGGGACACATTCAAGTATTACTATACTAATTCTTTAAAGGACATCCACCCCAACGCGTAGAGGTTGTCAGTACATATTTCTTACATAATTATTTTTTTGTATAGAACATAGCTAATTCTGGGAAGGAATTTACCAGTTTGAGCAAACAGGCTGTTTGAACGTTCATGATTATATAAGTTTTTACATAACAATGTAAACAGATTATTGATTACGGCGTCAACTCTTTCTGGGCATACCAGACGAAATATCATTGCATAAGGTATTTTTATGGGCCCTCCTATCTTCATATCTCTGCTGACCTGCAGCGTTCTCGTATCTTGTATTTTCGTCACGAAGGAGGAGAACAAGCCTTCAAGGTACAGAAGGCACCAAGTTAAGGTAGTCAGAGACGTGTATTTATACTGAATACTTTGTATAGACTTTTAGCAAGCGTCAACTGGCTAACACGATAGTTAGCAACTATTCGACTTCGTCAGAGTACGCCTGGTGAGTTGAGAGCATATATTGTAATATTTAATCATCAGACTAAACCACTTCTGTTAAAACATCTCGCTTTACAATTTATTCTAAAACTACACCCACATTTCATATCCCAGTATAAAAATATAGTTTCCCACTTCAAAGGCCCAGAAGCGATCCACGGTGGTGATCTGGTATTTATTTTCTTTCAAATCTCTTTTTAAAGCCTACTATTATGACACGCATATACTGGCCTATCTAAGATACTTTAGAAACATGGCGAAATGCGACTTCCACTTTCAAAACAAAATTGTATTGCCTCTAAGAACAATTAAGTACTTAATAATCTAGAACATACTTTTCAATAACACTCTAACAGCCACTGGCTATGGAATATTTGTAACGCTTTGAACCATTTGTTTAACAGGTCATAATTTAAACCAATATTTTTTTCTTATTTTGTAATACAGTAACAGGTGATATCTTGGAACTTGTTCTTCCAACAAGAAGAAAATATTGTGTGGACTCTGCATCAAATTCTTTAACGAAAGCAAATATCGAAGCAGTTGAAATATCATACAAATAATATGCACATATTGTATGCAATATTACTGTCTTCATAAAATCTTGTTTCTTCTCTCTTCCACCCTCCTCTCTATATGTCGCTTTCTTGTTCTCGCTAGTACAAAGTTCATTTCTCGTGTCGGATTGAGACAGAATACAGTTTAAAGTTTCATTTGCTTGTAATAAGCCGTGTTGTACATTGCCTTTATTTCTTTATTTTTTATTCTCTTTCTGTCTATGTTTAACATTAATATAAACTTCTAGACACAACTTGAGCTCTGAAAGTTGATTAATAATAAAGTGTTAGTTTTATAGTATCATATTAGGTATTTGCCATTTGTTAGATGAACCATTTTCTACATATACAGGGTAAGTCATTAACGAATGCCAGCCCAAAATAACTTGAAAAGGAGCAGAAAATAAAAAAATGCACAGATAATCTGATACCTACAGAAGGGGACACCTTATCAAGCACACGACGACAATGTCACATAAGGAGTGTTGCCACCCCAACACAAACATATGATATATGTTTATTCAAATGACATTACGAAAACTGTTCATTGAATATAAATCTTCGAAGCAAAATACGTCCAATTATACCAAAATCGATGCTCAGTGAGAAATGAACTTCAGGAGAAATGAAAGGTCAAAGTTGGAAAAAGGAGGGATGGATTGTAGCTAAATGCACAATATAAGATCAGAAACATGAACACGAAGTGAAAATAGGATGTAGTCTTAACAAAATGCCAAAATTAAATTACATTACGACTAGCAGTCTAACACCCGAGACGCCGAAAGAAAGGAAAATTTACAATCGCTATTTACGCAAATGTACCCCCTTGACAAAAGTCACAAAAATAAACTGGAAGATTCTTTGAGGGTCTAAAAATTCTATGAAATATATTTGGAAGCAATATCACAAAACGTTCACAAGATATAAAAAAGGGGGAAAATCCGGCAACATTGGAGGGACATTTTTAATACCTCAAGCAGCAGTGGATTACACACGGGGTTGCAAGGCATATGGCGGATATTTGTCTGCAACCCAATTTCCAGGATGATCGCTTCGCGAAGTTCAGCGATGATGGTAGTAACTCCTTCTCCTCCTATTCGATAATTTCGTTATAAATTATTCAGCAAATTATAAAATATTCAGCAAACGATAGTACAAAACCATTGCATATGCAAGTTACTTTATACATTTGCATGATAAACTACAGCAGGTATAAAGAATAAAAAACAAATCTTTTAGCAAGTAAGATGTTCAAATACTGTCTAAAACTAGCATCCAGATTACGTCCACTTCCATACCAGGCAGCAGCGGTAAGCGCGGAACAGACGGTAGTGTATAAGACTTTGAAACTTTTATACTTTGAGCTACAGTTGGAGTCCCGATAGTGGCATTTAATTTTTGTTACTAAACGTGAATCAGTGATAACAAAGATGTTATGTTTACGTTAAACGCACGCTTATAGACTTTTGTACATTTTCAATTAAATGTTTTAAACAGGGTAGAATCTCATTTAGTTTTTACTGTTCAAAATTCGACTAAACGAACACAGGAAGAAAACTGAACAATGAATTAAGAGTCATTATTTTAAATTGAATATATTTTAAGGTCTTTAGACATCTGAGGCTCAGGCCAGGATAGGGTGGGGGAAAGAATTGTGAAAGGTAGATGGACAGGGTTTATTTTGTAAGTACGTTGGTTCAATCCCAGAGACTGACCATCTTGATCGAGGTTTTCCCAGGGCCCTTCCTCTGTTACATCAGGCACATGTCGTGATTGTAACTTCAACTTAGGCCCTGGTCGACACAATGCCTCATTTTCCTCCCCTATCCCGACCTTAGCCTTAGATGCCTACAGACCATAAATAAAGAGTAAATCAATATTCGCAAAGATGGCGCTATGAATTAATTGGTTTTAGTAAAAATGAAAGGTTACAAGTTTTGAACAGGATGTAAAAAGGTAACATGATGTAAAAATGTTACAAAATAAATTAAATTGGATGGGGTCGCGCATCCGAGCTGGACGATTCCAGATGGGATGTCCTCATAGTAGTCAAGTACAGTATGTTATTATTACTTTTTCTTCGAAACTAAAAAGAGATAAACTGTTTTCTCTTTTCCTAACATTTGCAGACATCTCCGCTTTGGCGTAACATTCAAGAGGCCCTGGGTTCAAACCCGTAGGCCGACCGTCCTCACTGAGCCTTTTTCAGGGTTTTCCTCAGCCATACCAGACTAATTCCTTGATGGCACCTTCAACATAGGCCCTGGGCGACACCTCTCCGAATCGTTTTCCCTCCCCTATTCCGGCCTGAAACCTAGATACCTAATGACCATAAACAAACTTCAATTCAGCTCAATTCCAGCTACAATAAGGTACAATAAGATTTTCCAGGGGGATGCTGTGATACTTTGCAGGGCCAATTTTTCCGAGGGCTCAAACTTGCACATTGTTAATCTCTCATGACCTATTTTCATAAAATAAGGAACATAAAAATATAATTGTACAAAGATTTTAAACCCTAAAATATTTTCTGTATTCCGAAATAATGGAGTAAGCTGTCGTGGCTCAGTACTAGAGCGTTGGCTTAGCATTCCGGAGGTCCTGGGATAGATTCGAGTGGCTGACTATCCGGACAAAGGAATTTCCTCAATCACACCAGGCAAATGCCAAGGTGGTACTTACCAAATAAACCCAGTCCATCTACCTTCCACAAGTCTTTCCCCAACCCTATCCTGGACTGAGCCTCAGAAGTCTAAATACCTAAAAATATATTCAATTTAAAATAATGGCTCTTAATACATTGTTCAGTTTTCTTCCTGTGTTCGTTTAGTCGAATTTTGAACAGTACCAAACTAAATTAAATTTTAGCATGTTTAAAACATTTAGTTGAAAATGTACAAAAGTCTATAAACGTGCGTTTAAAGTAAACATAACATATTTGTTATCACTGATTCACGTTTATTAACAAAAGTTAAATGCCACTATCGACACTCGAACTGTTGCTCAAAGTATAACCAATTCCAAAGTCTGACACGCTATCGTCTGCTCTGCGCTTAAAGCAGCTGCCTGGTACTGAAGTGGACATAATCTGGATGCTAGTTTTAGACAGTATTTGAACATCTTACTTGCTAAAAGATTTGTTTTTTATTCTTTATACCTGCTGTAGTTTATCATGCAAATGTATAAAGTACCTTGCATATGCAATGGTAACGTACTATCTTTTATCCTTTTTGTGAATATTTTATAACGAAATTATCGAATAGGAGAAAAAGGAGTTACTACCATCATCACTGTACCTCGCGAAGCGATCATCCTGGAAATTGGGTTGCAGACTAATATTCGCCATACTCCTTGCAACCCCGTCTGTAATCCACTACTGCTTGAGGTATTAAAAATGTCCCTCCAATGTTGCAGCTTTTCCCTCTTTCGTTATATCTTGTGAACGTTTTGTGATATCGCTTCCAAATAAATGTCATTGTATTTTTAGACCCCCAAAGAGTCTTCCTGTTTGTGACTTTTGTGAAGGTGGCACATTTTGCGTAAATAGCGATTGTAAATTTCCCTTTCTTTCGGCGTCTCGGGTGGTAAGACTGCTAGTAGTAATGAAATTTTATTTTGGCATTTTGTTAAGACTACATCCTATTTTCACTTCGTGTTCATGTTTCTGATCTAATATTGTGAATTTAGCTACAATCCATCCCTCTTTTTCCAACTTTGACCTTTCATTTCTCCTGAAGTTGGCGACACTGAGCATCGATTTTGGTATAATTGGAGTTATTTTGCTTCGAAGATTTATATCCAATTAACAGTTTTCGTAGTGTCATTTGAAAAAATATATATTTGTGTTGGGGTGGCATTGTCGTCGTGTGCTTGATCAGGTGTCCCCTCCTGTAGGTATCAGGTTACCTGTGCACTTTTTTTATTTTCTGCTCCTTTTCAAGTTTTTTTGGGGGCTGTCACTCGTGAATGACTCACCGTATATATATAATGTTCTGCGTATACGCGTTAGTACATTAGAGAGTTCTTAAATATGGTTAACAATCACGGTAATCCTCCTCTCGGTGGAGATAATGGTGAAAATCCACCTCCAGCAGGCGACAATCCACAACACCCAACAAACAAATATTTATTCCTTCGTCATAAAAGGCAGGTTAACTCTTTTGGGAATATTTGTCTAAATTCAGTTTCTTTGTTGAGTTGAATGGATGGAATAATGATGAGGCCAAGCTTGGGCTAGGAGTCAATTTATAAAGCACCCGATTGGATATATTTCTCAGACTCCATAGCCAAGGAGACTTTAGTTTTTGTCTTATAAGAAAGTAACGGAAAGTATTGGAGACTAACTTCATACAACTTCGTATTATTTAGATCGAGTACGTTTTGAATACTCGACTTCAACAGCAAGGTGAAAATCCGATTCAGTAGATAATTCAGATGCAAAAGCTAATTGAGCAATTCAATCCGGAAATGCCCGAGGAAAAGAAAATTTCCTTTTTATTAATTGGTTTAAAAAATAGCATTTTAGAAGAATGTAATTTCCTTAAATTTTCATCTGTCGCCGACATTAAAGCGCATGTGCATAATCTTGTCAACCGTGAGTATCTTTTAGAGAAGCAAAAATAGCTCGAATTCCAAAATTCGCAAAGGAAACTGGCAGAAACGTATTGCTTGCCTCAACCAGCTGGAATACCAAACTAGCATTCTTTTTCTTTCCCCTTCTAAAGTAATAAAGTGTGCCCTCAAACATTTCTAAGCAACAATAATGATTGGAAACAGCAGCTTTTCAACATGCTCCTTCGTAACATGCAAAAGTTTTTCACAGCTACGCATCAGGTTCTAGTAATACCTTGCAGATGGCAGCAGTATCATCCTGAAGCGGCTGTTCGGTAAACACTCCCACCTACCGACAAATCAGAAAATATTTCTGTACCAGGACAGTTACGTCCAATCACGAAGCATTCAGAGAATACAAATGTTGAATCTGTTTCTGAAAAAAAAAAACAATTGAATTTGACTGTACAAGTTTAGCAGTAACGCACTGACTAACCAAATAGGAAAAGTAACCAACTTCATGGAAATAACCGTAGATTCAGGGCTGGACCATGATCCAAGGGCCCGTACCGAAGAACACAATTTTGAAAATTATCAGTATGATAACAGACGACAATATTGCCAACAATATTGTAACCAAACTCGTGATAATTCAACAAATAGACATCCTAGAGGAATTAGAAGTAGAGGACGGGTTACTGAACTTCAAAGTAATAGAGGTAGAGGTAATAATGGCCATTCATGATCTTATGCTGTTGAAAATGGATCAGAAGGTTATACTTTTTAGATTAAGGAATGAGGCAGATGTGGAAGAAAGACATTTGATGCCTCCCCTCCCTCTCTAGAAGGAAGCAAATGCATATTTCGCCACAAGAACTGACAAAATTTCAATTATATATTACATAACTTTCTGATAGACATAATGTAACTACTAACTAACTGACTCGTAGGTTTAGGGAACTCGCAAGTTTATCGCCGCAGTAACAAACGTTGGTAATTGGATTCTATCCTTGGTAATATCAAGCCAATTTTCATCTAGAACACCTACTTCTCGAAGATCTCTTCTAATATTGTCCTCTCAACGACGATTTATATTTCGAAGTGAAATTTTAACAATAGGATGCAGTATTGTTAATATGCATATAAATTCCTGTCGATCTATGTGTGAAGTTAATCAGAATTTTAATTATATCTTTAATAAACGTTATGTTACGACGAATTACATATATATATATATTTATTGATGTAAGTTCATTGGTGTTAGTCAGCACGTAGACCTTAGAAGAAAACGTTTATTACTGAAGAATATATTAAATGAAAAATCAAATTATACAATAATATTTATTATTTATAAAATTTTCAAATAACTGAAGATACAGTTCCGAATATCGATACCTCGATATGTATGCTTGCAGTTCATAAGTTACCACACATTTAAAATTACTAAATTATACTCCTTGCTGATTCAATAATCAGAATCTTATCAGTGTAATTAGACACCGGTATTATGTTTTCAGCTCTTCTTATTCATACAATTAAATAATTAGCTCTAAACTATTTGTTATTATTAAAGTGAACATTTAAATAAACTTTAAAGGTATGTTCTACAATCGGAAGCTAAACTTCTAGTGAGCGTTAAGTAGAGGCAAGCTCTTGTTTTGCGCACTCACATTGGCCAAAATTACACTTTGCCTCAACTTAGCACTGATTAGAAGTTTAGCGGTCAATTGTAGAACTGACCCTTAGTCATTTCGTAGCTTGAGACTGCTCTGTTCGAACGCTCTGTCATATACTAATCATTAGTAGCTTACTTGCAAAGTTGTAGTTTATTTCGCAAACATGAACCAACTGTAGATTAGATATTTCCCATTTCATATGTAAATATCTAACAAAATTAATGTATGTCTCTTAGGCAGAAATTATCAACACGAGTTATTAATTATAGTTTCAATAATAGAATAACATGACGTAACTATATAATTTTATCTATATATCTATTCATCTATTTCTCTAGCTATCTATCAATATATATATATATATATATATATGATGGATGCCCGTATTAGTGAGAAACCTAATTTTGTGCAATAAAGCAAAATGATTGGCAATACAAATGAACAGAAGAAAAGACAAAAAGTTAAGGTTTATAAATTACTTCGTCTTAATCATTATAATATTTTAGTGTTGAATTATTAATTTCGATGTTACTTATTTGCAGATAAAAAGGATCAACCGATTCCAGAAACTTTACAACACATGGGAAGTAGGTCAATTAGAATAATTTACAAACATATTGTTAAAATTAATAGTAGTTACGTCATATATTTGTGAATGACAACTTACACTGTTATTGTTGACTTAATACATGTTACAAGTCAGCTCTTATATACAATTTCCAATTGTTCACGTAGCTAGTATATTTTGCATGCAATATTAAACTTCGAGAAAATGTATCTAACCAAATCATTAGCACTAAGTTATATCATAATTATTTTATAATAAGCTTTGCAGGCAAAGACAAATCTAAATAGTAATACAACCATACATGTAGACATAATACAATTTCTACCTAAATATCCTTATTAACAATTTTTGTAATCCAGTCTACTAAATTTCAAGATAACACTAGTCTAAGATTGCTTTGACTACACAGAAGCACACTTCCATAAGAAAGCTGATCGAGTCTAATAAAACAAAAGCTAAATTAAAAAAATATTCAGTATAGACATGTCCGTTGAGAACTCTAGTTGAAAGGTTTAAACATAATGTAAAACAATATGATGAACTCAATTTTTAGAAAATGAACAGCCTGGCAGGCTTTATTTGTGCGCGAATCCATTCATTTATGCTCCTGTCCCTCCTGGTTCTTCTTAGCATGCATCTCTCCATTGCTCTCTGTGTGACTCTCAATCTTTGAGTCGTTTGCGCATTCAATGTCCAAGTTTCGCAGCCGTACTTCATCACGGGTAAGACACATTGATTATAAACTTTACCCTCCAGACGCATTCGTAGTTTGCTTTTGAACATAAAGTGTAGTCCTCCAAACGAACTATACGCCATTTTACATCTTCTATTTATTTCATCAGAAAAATTTGTATAGAACTGACAGTAAACTAATTGGTCTGTAGTTTTCGACGCGTTCTTTGTCCCCCTTCTTGTACAACAAAGTTATAACAACATTATTCCAACTTGACGGTATTTTTCTTTTCCTCAGGCACATCGAGAATAATTTAGCAAGTTCCTCTTTTATTTTTTCACCTCCCCATTTAAACATCTCTGCTGTCAGTGTATCCTCTCCTGACGATTTTCCGTACTCCATCCCTCGAATTACTTTATCCAGTTCTTCCTTCATTACGCCTGGAACGTCTACATCATTTTCTTTCGAATCTTCATTTCCTAGTTCTTGCTCGGAGTAGTACAATTCTCTGTAGAAATTTTCAAATATGTTTATAATTTCTTCCATATTTCGTGTTACGATCTGGTCTCTTAACTGCAATTATTTGCTTTTTCCCTATCATGAGCTGCTGTCTGGCTTTCTTCAGGCTCTTGTTTTCCTCGATTTTATATCTAACAAGATGTTCGTTATATATTCGTACATCCTCTCTTATTTTCTTCCTTACGGTTTTATTTAGCTGTTTGACTTTAAGTACTTAAGTAAGGTTGATAAGGTTTTTAATACAGAAAACCAGTTTCTTATTTCTCCCGAGCCTGTGCCGTTCTATTGGTGCCAGCTTATTTGCAACACAAAATTGGACGTGTATGTAGGCTCTTAGTGAATGTTTTTTCAATTCTACACATTGGAGGTAGTTTCGAAACATCAAAGTAGGTAACAAAAAAGTCGCCCAAGGGTTCCTTTGCATATTCTGTATCCAAGATAATCAAGATCCACACCTTCTCTATACCATCGTAGAGTCCTGCTAAGAATTTTTATCCTGTGGTGACCATAATTTCAAGGTCTTGATTTAAAAACTTTTTTATTAACTCGCTATCTTGCCTGGCTGTTCGGTAGTGTACAGTCCGGTATTAGTGTACAGTCATTTGCAATATTGGAGTTGTAAGAAATAATAGATCTTTCCTTCAGAAGAATTTTGTTTAGTTAAACGCCTAATAGCTAGACAACAAACATGACAGTACAAATATAGGCAATAGATGACATGCCAGGATATTCCTCCATTTGGACTAAGAAATTTTAAGTTATTCAGCATCATCTAGGGAACCACGAGATAGATAGACAAAAATGATATTCATATTAAGTCCTAAGATATAGGAACAAATTCAAAATAAAGGAAAATAATGACATGGACACACACACAGAGAGAGAGAGGAGTAAGCAAGAGAGAAAGCGAAAGCGAGAGAGCAATAACGCGTGGAAGAAGACAAGGAAAGACCGAAGAAACCAAGAAGAAAGGAAAGCAAGAGGTAAAGAAATATAATGGAAGACATGGAAATAAATGAAATTTTAACACTTTAGGATACACAGTGTGCGTCTTTCCATCTGCGCCATCTCTCTCTCGCTCTCTCACTCTCTCCCGTTTTTCTTCCTTTATGGAAAAAAACTCTTTCAGTGGCAATCGCGAACA
Organism: Lepisma saccharinum; assembly: GCA_022664845.1. Taxonomy (NCBI): domain Eukaryota; kingdom Metazoa; phylum Arthropoda; class Insecta; order Zygentoma; family Lepismatidae; genus Lepisma; species Lepisma saccharinum. The sequence goes on from JAGDQP010016680.1 coordinate 23,764, forward strand.
TCACTCACAGTGCGAAATTATTTGAAGAAAATAATTTGAAATTCAAGGCAGGGAGTCGGACCAAGAACCTTGCGAATGAGAGTCTCACACGCTGACAACTTAGCTACAGAAAACATAACTTTTTTTTTGCTAAATCAGCCATTAAATTTAAGAAGTAGGAGAACTTCTAAGAGATAGGAATTAATTAAAAGTAAAGGAAAATAATACTACATGGATATTATGCAGGGATCGTCGTTTTGGATTTTAACAAAACTTTATTGTTGAAACATACACACACCCAGATAGAGACAGAGAGAGAGAGTGAGGGAGCGAAAGCGAGAGAGAGAAAGAAAGCATTTCCGAAGAGGAGGAAAGACAGTAGGAAGAGAGAAGAAAGGAAAAAAGAGGTAAAGGAAAATTGTGGAAGACATGGAAATAAATGCAATTTTCAAGCTTTAGGATACACATTGTGCGTCTTTTCCCCTGCTCACTCTGTCTGTCTTCCGTTTTTCTTCCTTCATGGAATAAACCTCTTTCAATGGCATTCACGAACATCACTTACATTTATTAATTCTTCGAAGAAAATAATTTGAAATCCAAGGCAGGGAATCGAACCTAGAAGCTTGAGAATGATAGTCTCACACACTGACCGCTTAGCTACACAGACTACAACAAATTTGTTGCTAAATCAGCCATTAACTCGCTACCATAAGCGAGTTACCCCGTAAAAGCTTTGATTAATCTTGAACATTAGTGTATACTTTCTGCTAAGATGCGTATACTATTTACATTCGTTTCATTTATTTATTCAATTAATTTGCCTGTTCCGGTAAGATTACTAGGGTCAAATACGTTTGATTCCAACTCATCGGGACAAAATTTGAGAAAAGAAAAGTATATAGCTACAGGGTTTGGATCACTATATTATTGCTATCTTTTCACTACAATAATAGTTTTGTAGAAATGTGCTCAATGTATACAGTCAATTGGTGCAGGTAGTTTGTGTGCAGGTCTTGAGTGATATGAGATTTGAGTTATGGTTTCAAAAGGAAGGTAGAAGATAGACTCTTCGATATATGCTATTAGTCCGAGCATACTATACTGAATAGACTTAAAAGGGCGTAACATGTAAAACTTATCTGTTCACTCTAGGAGTAACGGGATACAAGTGAGAGATGACGCACAGAAAGAAGTGAGATGTAATCTTATATATATATATATATTTGTGTGTGTGTGTGTGTGTGTGTGTGTGTGACACAAAACTGTCATATTTTATGCAAAAATAGAGCTTAATATATGCCAGGTTCTATTACAAAAAGATTGCCTTGAAGATGTTGTTCGTTAATGTCTTTTGTATCCCTTGGCTACAGAGTCAACAATTCGAAATTAGGAATTGTAACTGAGTTTAAACTGATATAGATGCTTTTTAGTTTTTCAAAAGTCGCAACAATCTTGTTTCTCAGTCTCTGAATGGAACACGTTGTGCAAATAATTTAGCTGTTATTGTTTTACTAAAATATAATTAAAATATTTTGCGTCCTCGCTTGTTTTTGTAGAATTTAACTTATTCCTTATCTATATATAACTTAAACATTATCTCTGTTTAAACATTCATAAACTTAGTGTATACAATGAAAAAGTTATGTGGCATTTCCTAGCACTGTTACGTATCATATGTGTAATGTAAATACAGCTTTGAAATCTTCATTTGCAAGCTTCGACCGTGGGTAATAGGTTAAGGCGTCGGTTTGAGTGAAACTAACAAAGTTCAAATCTCGGAGGGTTCTAGTATTATTTATCTTTCAAAATATATTGATATCTCTCCATATTTTCTATTAATAATTGATGTATTGCATTATTCGTAGATTATTCTAGATTGGTGTCCATGGGTTAGGGTAGGTAAAGTTGGATGAGGTTCGGTTATGTAACTTCATACTTTCGTTTATTTCTGTATATATATAGTTGTATCTGTTTGTGCGAACCTGGCCTTGCCTAACCTCCGCTAAGCCAATAGTTACTAAAAGGGGAAGAGAGCAATTATTAAAAATAAATGTCAGCACATCGTGACACATTTTGACAAAATGCATACAGGAGCACAGAAATAATCCTTGGAAGGATTTCACAAATCTGTGGTAAATGAGAAATGTGACGTAAATTTTACGACTCCCCTATGTTTCTAACGAAACATACGGAAAACCATTGTGCGACTTAACTGGAGGATGAGGGGTATATTCCCTAAGCAGTCAGCATGTGGGAAAACATATAAGGCATAATAGTCATTTTATCATGTTCTTTTCATATCAAAAACATATCACCTACTCACCCCTACACAAATACTTTAATTCGCACACTGTGGCAATCTTAAAGAATTTTTCAGGTTTTGTCCTCAACAAACACGGGAATATTACCATCAACTTACGTCCAGGCCGCATTCTTCAAGTACCGAACGTACGTCGTTTAATAGCACGCCTTGGGCAGGAATGATTGTGTGTATGTGATTTTAGCTTAGTTCTAAGAATATCAGTATATACAGGTTAGAAAGGAATACGAAATTGAACAAATAAAACCCGCTTAGGGTGAACAAAGTTCTAGAAAAGTTCTAGAGCATGGGTTTAACATTGGGAAAGTCCTGGGATCGAATCCAGCGGCTGAGCATTCTAACTGATGTTTCCCAAAACTTTCCTCAGCCATAGCAGACAAACGATATGACGTTGCTTATGAAATAGGCCCTACATTCGAACACACTCTCCCAACTCTATTCCGGGTTGAATCTTTGATGCCTAAAGGACTTGAAATATTGTTTAAGTCCCTCCAGGATCTTTTTACACTATTAAACGACATAAATCAATTCACGCATGTACACAAATTATATACTATAAATGTGAATATACAAATTTAATATGTTGGGTATGAGGACTATTAAGGTACTTAACGCTCATTTTTCAGAGCTAATTCTCAACGATAGATCATTGTCGTAGCATTCCGGAGATCGAGGGCTCGATATCAGCGGCCGACCATCCTGACTGAAGTTTTCCAGGATTTCTCCTCAGTCACAAAAGGCAAATATTGCGGTTGCACATTCAGCATAGGCCTTAGCCGACATCTTCCCGAAACCTTTGTCTTTCTCTATCCCGGTCTGAACCTTAGATGCCTTAAGGACATAAATAAAAGGAAAATTCATTGTGAATTCAAGATTGCGTAATGTTAATTTTTACTGGACATATAGATTGAATCCAATTTAGAAATATCGTTGTAGAAGAAACTGACAAATAGAAGCAGAAATGTTATTTGAAAAAAGGATTATTTGCGAAATATTAAAAATAAAATCAAAGAATAGAAAAATTTGTTTACCAGTGTTTTAAATCATGAACGCAATTTTATTTGTAAATGGATTCATCAGAGTTTGAACTCGGTATCCCAGGCACGAGAGGATAGCACGGTAACCATCGAACCACCGAGACATCTTTATTCTCATGATGAGAACACAGTACTCATGGAATGCTGTCGATGTTATCCGCGTTTTCGACATTTCACATGTCAAAACTTTGCTTTTATATACTTAACATAACAAAAAATAAAAGCTGAGCAAATCAATTCGTTTTAATTAAAATATTAAAAGCGTTTAACAATTTCATCAACTAACTAACTACTTGGCTTGATCAGACACAAGGAATTACATAAACAAGGCAATTTCTAACGAGTCAGCTGTCTGGTTTTTGATTGGCTACTAGCAGCCAATCTCACCGTCTAAACAAATTGATTTTTTAATTATCAACATTCACTGATTGTCTTACTACATCTCTTGTTCCTACTACATCTATTTACACCGCAATGTAGATAAATATCAAATACTCGACCTCCAGTACGCTACGTCAATGCTCTACCACTGATAACTGACAAAGAAGAATGAGCGGGAGGTACTTTACTATTCCTGACACCCAGTGAATTATATTCGTATACTCACATCTGCAGTATATTCGTATATGTACGTATATTCGTATATAGTACATTCGTATATTCATAGATGTGTGTGAATATGCGAATTGATTTGTGTCGTGTAACGGGGGGAGTAAAAGGATCCTGGGAGGATTTTCGAAAATAATGTTATGACCTTTCGGCATCTGCGAATCAACTCGGGTAAGGCTTGAGAGATAGTATTGGAAGGAAGATAGACGGCCAGAGCCTTTTATATTCACCATCACGGTGTTTGCCTCGTATGGATGAAGACAAATCTTGGAAAACCTCAGTTAGAATGGATTCGATTCCATAACATTCCGAATGCTAAGCCGACCCTCCAGAACGTTTTCGAAATTTGTTGGAATTTTTTGGAACTAGGCGGGTTTTGCTTGTTCAATTTGATACACCTTTTCAACCTGTATAGACTGATATTCTTAGAATTAAGTTAAAATCACACATACACAAGCATTCATGCCCGAAGCGTGCCACTAAGCGACGCATGCTGGGTATTGGAACAATGTGGCCAGGGCCGACGTTTGTTGTATTATCCATATGTTTCTTGAGAACACAACTTGGTAAAATTATTTAAGGTAATTAAGGTATTGTTATAGGGGTGATGATATGTAGTTGATATGAAAATACCGTGATGAAATGATTATTATACATTATACGTATTCCTGCATACAGACCCCCAAGGGTAATTCCCCGTCATCACCCTAGGTTTGGCGTATCTGACATCTGTGAATTGGAGTAAACTTTAGAAACATGGAAGAGTCGTAGAATTTTCGTTATTTTTTTCACTTACCATAGCTTTATTTAATCACTTCCAAGGATTATCCCAGTGCTCCAGTATAGATTTTTCAAAATGTATCACGATCTATTCACATTTATTATTAATAATAGCTTTCTTGCAATTCAGTACCCATGGGCTTAGCGGACGTTAGGTAAGACCAGGTTCGCACAAACTGATAGAAATGTATTTTGAAAGAAATAAACGATATTGTAAAAATTCATTTAAACGAACGTGACCTTACATAAACGACCAAAACGGTAACTAATCTAGAATAATCTACAAAAATGCAATTAATTAATTATTATTAATATATTATATGATGATATATTAATATATTTTCAAAGAGAAATAATACTCGCACCAGCGGAGAAATGAACCCATTTACTTTCTCTCAACAAGTCGACGCCTTAACCTATTACCCACGGTAGGAGCTTGCAAATGAAGATTTCGAAGTTTCATTTACACTACACATATGTTACGTAACAAGGCTAGGAAATCTCATTCTCGCGGGCAGTGCGGTATTCACAAAATTTCCACAGTGTATACGCTAAGCTTATGAATATTTAAACAGAGATAATGTTTACGTTAAATATAGATTAGGAATAATTTAAATTCTATAAAAACAAGTGAGAACGCAAAATATCTTAATTATATTTTAGTAAGAAAATAACCGCTAAATTATATGCACAACGTGTTGCATTCAGATACTGAGAAACAATATTGTTTCAACGTTTCCAAAAGTGCAAAGCATCTATATCAGTTTAAAATCAGTTACAATTCTTTATGTCGAATTGTTGACTATGAAGCCAAAGGGATGAAAATGGCATTAACGAATAAAAACATTTAAGGCAATCTTTGTATGATAGAATCCAACATGTGTTAAGGTTTATTTGCCTAATATATGACAGTTGTGTGTCACATATATTTCGGGTTATATATATAATATTACATCTTATTTCTTTACCTATTACCTCTTTCCTCTTGCGTCATCTCTCACTTGTATCCCTTTGCTTCTGGAATGAACACATAAGTCTTACTTGTTCCACCCTTTTAAATCTATTCAGTATAGTATGCTGGGACTTGCTCCATATATCGAAGAGTCAATCCTCTACCTTTCTTTTGGAACCATAAGTCAAATCTCATATTACTCAAGACCTGCACACAACTTATCTGCTCAAATAGACTGTATACATTGAGCACATTTCTACAAAACATTATATAGTGAAAAAATAGGAATAATTTAGTGATCCACATCCTGCAGTTTTATCATTTTCCTCTTCTCAACATTTTTCGTGATGAAGTGGAACCAAATGTATTTGACTCTAGTAATCTCACCAGAACAGGCAAATTAATTTAATAAATAAACGAAGCGAATGTAAATAGTATACGGAACTTAGCAGAAGGTATACGCCTAGGTGTAAAATTATTGAGAGTGTATACGACATAACTCGTATACAGTACCTAGTTAATGGCTAATTCAGCAACACATTTGTTATGGTTTGTGTAGCTAAGTGGGCAGCGTGTGAGACTCTAATTATGAAGATTTTTGGTTCGTTTCGCTGCCTTGGATTCCAAATTATTTTCTTCATAAAATTAAGCACTGTAAGCAATGTTCACGATTGCTACTGAAAGATACTTATCCCGTAATAGGGAGAAATAGGGAAGACACAGAGAGTGGGCAGGGGAAAAGACAGACTGTTAAACCTGAAGCGTTAAAAGTTGAATTATTTCCACATCTTCCAAAATATGTGTTTACTTCTTCTTTTCTTTCTTCTCTCTTTTCTCGCTCTTACCCCGTATTTTGCCGTGCTTCCTAGTGCTAAAAAGGATTTTAAATTTTAGCTACTTTGAATCACTGACACCCACGATGCCCACAGTACTACCACGACACACAAACGTATACCTAACGCATGTATATATAGAACTTGTTTCTCAATGGACATGTGTTGATTTGTTCATAGACATTAGTAAATATTTATAAAATATATATTTTATAAAATAGGTCAACTACATTATGAAATAGATGGCACTTGAGGGCGGGAACTCTAACACAATTTTTGTATTGTGTCGAATAATGTGTGTGTCAAGTTTGGTGCTGATACGCAAAAAACTGAAACAGTTTAAAAATAAACATTTGCCACAATGACAACTGAGACAAAATGCCAAACCCGGGATACTTGTACGACCTGGCCCAATATATAAGGAATACGTGTTCTTTATCTGATGGAAATCAAGAGATGAATATTCATTTGGATATTTGCGTCTATGAGGAGCGCGCATTGAAACAAAATTTCTGTACAAATCGCGTGTACAATTAATTAAAAAATACTAAACCTGACTTACCTAACTTGAAAGTGCCTTTGGTCACTAATTTTATTAAATTTCCTAATGCGTATATACATAAAAAATGGCCAATAATGATTTTCCTGAAAATAATGAAAAAGTAAGGACGCCCGGGTTCGCTCGCGGGACCTCTCGCTCAGCTTCCTAATACGTTAAATACCGGGTAAACAGCAACTTGTGGAGTGTACGCTTTTCGGTGCTACTTATAGTTCGAGAAGTTCTGCTCCTTTAAAGGAGTTCTACACTGGCGCGAGATTGGGCGAAGAATCGAAGACGGGTTTCCCTGAGACGCTAGTGATTGGGATTATTAACATACAGACAGAAAGACGCAGACTAAATTCCTAGTTTACAAAATTCCTAATTCGCTGCGGGCCGGGATTGGCGGGAGCCTACGAACAGGGTTGGGCTGGAAAGTTATATGTGGACTGCAGGCCAAACGGAGCAAAACGAAGTAGGGCTCTGGGTGGGCCGAGACGGACTGGTCTGGGCTTGGGTTGGATGCGGCCAGACGGAACTAAACGAGGTAGGGGTCTGACCGGCTGGGTCGGACTTGTCGGTGTATGAGTTGGACTTCCGGTCGGAGCGAAGTTAATGGGAAATTTGGCTATCCGGACCAGCCGGGCTGGTGTGGCCTTGGGACGGACTGAAGGCCGCATTGAACTGAACGGAGGGAAATGCACTGGTCGACCCTCGCTCGACTGCCCTGGAATGGACTGCCTGCCGAACAAAACTAAACGGGGAAAGAGTCACACGTGACGTTTGGGGCTTGTGCGGGCCAGGAATTGCAGGACTTTAATTCGTCCCAAATATATATATATATCTTCGTAAAATGATCCGCGCTTTTCTATTTAAAGAGTGTAGTGAAGTGAAATCGTATTTACGAGATGATAAACGAAAATATGAGCAACCTAGGTTAGCCATCAAGAATAACATATCTAAATTCCAAACCCAAAAAGTCAGACAAAACAAATATCAACTTCTACAAACAGATATAGCCCCTCTTTTAATATTTTTATTCTGTTTAGAAGTAACACAATAAAATATGTACAAGGTTAAAAATAAAGAAACATCAGAAAAAAATATTATGTTGCCAAATTGACTAATTTGGAAACGTTTTAGAATTCAAATGAAAAGTTATATTTTGATACAAGTTTACTTGAAATATCATAACAAACTCTGTATTTAAATAGAAATTATTACCTACGTGCATTTTTACACTAATCAAGAGCTGCCACAGTTAAGTATTTCAGATGCAAACTTTGATTATAAAGTTTATTAACTTATTACAAATAATTCCAGATTCAAGTTAACTCAAAACATTAGTTGTATTCCAGAAATGTCATGTACTAGAAAATATTAATGCTTTTATTTCAGATTTTAGATCCTTAAAACAATCTCTCAGAAAACTTTATAGTGTCAAAATTACTTCAAAATTGTACACAAAATTGTACTCAGAAAACGTTACTAATTTATTTAGACTATAATAATAATAATAATAATAATAATAATAATAATAATAATAATAATGCATTTTACATTTGATTAAGAGCGTTTTGGCTTGACTACAGCATCACAGTTATCGGATGAATATTTATGGTGGATTGATGTTGCATTTTTAGAGTGAAGTTGAACCACACCATATATTTTTTAAGTTACAGTCCATTTGAAAAATGTATGCACATAATTCCATTTCCAAACTCTTTTATCAATTATACTTTTCCTGTAGAAGTAAATCTTGGCTTGTAACGATCCATCTACATACGCTACAAGTCTGTAGGTACTTCTGGACATTTACGTGTAGGTTACAAGTGTAGACGACTACACTGTTATTTCGAGAAACAGAATCACTACTAAAACTTGTCACATTCACTTGTGTTACTAGCCCGTGGAGTTGTAGCTACTATTTTACAACTGTAAGTTTGAGAAACAAGAACATGTGAAGCGAATTGATATTAATAGTATAGAGACTAGTAAGAGAAACCGGCCACAGAAAGTAGTAATGGTATTTCTGGAGGTTTAGCTTCAGCTAAGGACACTAGTAAAGTGGACCAGTATCATAATTCTGAGTTTTGAAATTGTTGATCGAGTTTCGCATCCTGTTCTTACCAAGGGTCTTTCACAAGGCCAATTGAACAATCGAATACACATATCTATTCTTAAACGTCGAATACTAATGAGTGTGGAAGCAGAGAGCCGTATTTCCGTTGGTAGAAACGTCGTTGTAAAAAAAGAAGACGGCGACGATTAAAGAATATTGGTTGGAAAATACAAAATATAGTATATGTGTGTTAACAGTGCAAAACGAAGAAGTCGTTGAACTGAAGCGTCCTGTTTTCTTATACCTCTTTAACACAAAACAACTGTAACATGTGTTGCGTAGATTTTCAGAAACGAAATGTGTGGTGCAGTGGTTAAGTTTTGACATTTTAATGTGATGACCCGGGTTCGATCCCCAGTCAGCGCCGTGTTTTTCATCTGAAATAACAGCTTCTACTACCTACAGAATTCAATCAGAGATTCTGTTTGGATTGGATAGAAAAGAAGAATCACTAGCTAGAATCAGAAAGTAAACTGAGTGTTTGCACTTGTTCACAAGGATAATAAAAATCAATCTAGTTTCAATGTTTTCATTAATCTTTCACTATCCTTATCTTTCTTACCACGACTTCATCAATTCATTTTTTCTGTTTCTCTCTTAGCCATTATTTCTCCTACACACACTCTCTGTCATTCTATGTGTGTGTGTGTGTGTTTGTTTGTTTATTTTATCACTGTAGATTATTACAAACATTAGCTTGTTCGTGTCGTGAGGAAAATTGCCAGGTACTACCTCATTCAAGATAAATGGCTGTACTAGATAAATGGCCTTTCGATTGTTAAGGCAACCATATAGCAATTGGGCTACGGCCAATCGATCCATATCGGTCTTCTTGTCGTCCCATCCACGAGGCATTAAGAAGCAATATGCCGATTAACAGAGCGACAAATTGATATATTATACTCGTTGCGTTTGCATGTTATTTATAGTCTTTAGACACCTATGGATCTCTCCGAGATAAGGTTTTGCGAAATGCTGTAGGGAGTTGGCCATGTTTTAAATTGAAGTACCATCCCGAACATCCCGTGTGGCTGAAGAAAGCGAAACCAAGGCTGGTATCAAGCCGAGGACCTCCCGAAAACGAAACCAACTCTTTACAAAGTAAGGAAAGGTGGCCGTTTAGAACAAAACATACTCATATCTACGTTTATCACACGCACGCACGCCCTACACAAAAATTTGTCTGGAAAGAAAACGATCTTAGATATTCTTTATATAATGCTGAAAGACCCTTCCTTTATCGTTATATGTTGAATATATATACAGAGAGAGAGAGGGCGGGGGAGGGAGAGAAACAGAAAGAGAGAGAAATAGGGGATTACATTTACTATAACTTATAACGTCACATATTTTGTGTATTTAGCTACTAACATATTATTTGTAAATGATAAACGAAACTAACAACATATTATAAAAATCACACGACATAAATATCGTGTCCCATTTCTAAGAAATGACAGAAACAGACGTTGTGTCTTGTCTTTCGCGCATAGTGTTAGTTTTCTATGAAATACTCGATTCATTAAGTAAGAAAAAATTACTTGGTAACCACAGGTTGCTACATTCATTTTCGTTTCTCCATGTTCGACAATGATCTTTCTACTTGACAATTTAAATGACATGTTTCAGTAAATTTAAACTAATAGCCTAACTAAAGTAAAAATTGTGTTATATTCCCTGTTTTGGTGTTTCAAATGCGATTCTGTTACTTATTTTTATTATTTCCTAAATACTACAAGAAACCATAAATATATTTGCAGTAGCCAGAACATGCAATAATGATTACTATGAAAAAAAGGAAAATCCCAACTTTTGCTTGCTCACTCAAAATCACACCACGCCAACTCTACGTCAGTGGCATGGCCTTTCTTGTAAACTTAGAGAAAAATCGTGTATAAGAGTCATTTAAAGATCATATTGCCCACGATAGTACAATCTAAGATTTTTTCTCCTGTAGACATCATAATTTCAAGGTCTTGATTTCTACTAGTAAAATGAGTCAGAGTTCGAGCTAAATCGTTAACATTTGAAAATGTTTTAAATTTGATGCTTCCAAAGTAATCGAAGCATATTTTGGACAGCGCTCAAGTGAAGAAGCCAATTCCCCGTTCTGTCAGCTCCGATCAACATCAATATTAATTTCACTTGATGCATATACTGTATCCACACTTAGCACCGCTATTTAGGTTCTGTGTCTTATTGATGTTATCTTCATGTTTAGAAAAAAAATATTTAGACATCCTGAACCTCCATTATCTCATCAATTTCCAATTCTCTTTTGAAGAACTATTGCAATGTATCTGCCAGAACATCTTTCGATTCACCCGGGATACACATTTCACTTTCTGACACAAATTTTTATTAACAGTGTTAAATAGGTCAACATATGAGCTCTAAGAGCCCAACTGAAAGAATGTCTACCTAAAATTTAAACTGTCGGTGTTTTAGCGTACATTTGTGCCCACAGTTCCTCAATAGCACTTCCCGAAATCTGTAGCCAACCGTTCTCATAAAGTACATCAGTAAGCGACAAAACACCTAATATCATTATTATCTATGCTAAATCACGATTAAAACCGGATGATACTACCATGATACTATTTAATAAAATAAAGGCTGATGAAATGTTACCATGCACGACTTTTGTACATGGCCCTTACACTTAGTAACAGAAAATAGGAATGCTGTATATATGGTATCCATATTGAAGCTTCCAGGTTTAAGAAAGCAAGTGCTGGTACTTGACTCTTTGTAGCAGGACGAGTATTTTCTGTCACAACATAAATACCTCCATACAGAAATTCACTCCACAGAGTGTTTAGAGACAATTGTGGAACTTATTTTCAAAACCTCACTTGTCAACAAAAATGTAAAATTGAGATATTTAGTTATTTTCATTATTTTCTAACATATTAGCAAGGATTTATGAATCCAAGGTTTTATGAATTATTGCAAGAAATTAAAATCGAGTAACAAAAATTAACAGTAAAATTGAAAATAGTTTATTTCTCCCAATTTCAATTTTTAATTGATAGTCTTGAGAAACTATAAAGTATACCACTATTTCTAAGATATTCATGGTTGGAAATGTCCGCTAAGTTTGAAAATAAGAAGTGTACTAATAGTGTTTTTCAAGGTTTCTTCAACATGTATGGCTGGTGGACAAAAGCAGTTTTGAAAAGAAGCTCCACAATTAAGAAATTTATATTTAACCACATGTTGTGTAGAAACTCAACCTTTTCAATACCAGGCTTGTGATATTTCACTGATAATACATATTTCATTTTCAAATTTTTGATCCCCACATAGATGGCTTGTTTTAGACGTTTATAGTCCGCTTGCAAAGACTAGCTATATAGTGAAATTTGGGAACTTTAATGGTTCTGAGAATATCAGTCTTCCAACAGATTCTGGCTGTGTACAAACGTTATTCGTCCCATACTTTGAAAACATTGTGACTGTCAAGTTATTTTGCATTAAGATTTGCCTTGTCAAATGGGAATTGAGTAAATAAAATTTTATCTTTTGTGGTTCGTGAGCACCTATTATTTTAAATAGTTTTAAGACCTTATCTCTTGGTATGGAACACTTATTCTGAGATTAGCCAAAATAACTATCAGACGTCTGGAGGTGCAGTTACGCAAGCAGTGCACGCCTATTGCTAGTTTAAGAACAGAAATAAATGATCATGGTCGGCATAATGAAATATTAAACTTCGCTCTATGGGTTGCGGCTGCACTGCTACCATGGGTTATCTTCTTTGTTTTTTAACGAACCAAAGTTTCAGGGGTTCAGGTACCAGGTCATCACCACTTACTCTTTGTTTATTCAGAGGTGTATAGTGTTTAATATTGTAATGCTTTTTCAAGTATATTCTCTAAAAAAATATGCCGCTCTTTGCACGATTCCAAGGCGTTCTTCCAAATCATTATCATTATGCTTCATGTGACAATTTATTGTTATAACATTTGAACTTTAATATTACTTTTTTTTACGAGATGAGTTCTAACTTTCAGGCATGACCAATCCCTGTTTAAAGTGACACAAGCTTTTCTTCAACTGCTTGTCAAAGTAACATAAACCTCCTTTAACACGTAAGTCCATTAATGTCGGCAGATCACCAAAAAATATCGACACTCAGAGTTATTATCAATATATGGTCACCTTATTGTATTGAAAGCTTGTAGTCTAATTTCATCCACATGTCTCACAGTTTGTCTCTTATCTCGAAAATAAAGAACCTACCTTGGCAATTATAATGATGATGTTTGTCCTTCGCTTATACAACATCAATGACATGTTTGATTATTTCGGTTACCCGTTGTCCTTCACTGTCTCTCCTGTTTCTCGCCCGCAACAAAATACTGTTTTGAAACTCGAGTCTTCTTACATCATGAACAGCCTCCTGTACTATGTTGTCTCTTCCTTCTCAGATACTCATTCTCCGCAAAAGAGGCTGTCTGTTTGGATATTAAACACACGTTCGATTGCAGATCGTAAAGTTAAACTAACCAACTAATCTTGAAATGAATCACTGCTTGATTATTCTGCAGTATCCCCTTTAATAGTTTGTAGTCTTTCCGCAAGTAACATATACGATAGCGCTCTCGTAATGCAGACATTAGAATGAAGCCCATCTTTGCAAGAAATACTAACATCATACAAGGTCTTGAATCCACTAGTTATTTCCACAATATGTATATAACTTTAAAAAGTATTTCCACAAACGACAGACAGTTGCCTTTGCCCCTCCATGAACGAGAATTGACGTTGCTCTGAAACTTACGACACAAAACAGAATACCTTCCGCTACAACTAAAATATACCACTATACGCTGAACATACATTCTCTTTAGCTACTACTAGTTATTGCTATAATTACTCTCCGTTTCAAGCTGTTCGAACGTAAATTGAGAAAATTGGCAACGAAGGAGGAAGATGGAAGGTCAAGGGTTTCCAACAAAGGTTCCAACATTTGAACAAAAATACAACTCTCCTCAATTTGATGTTGAATTTAATTTATTTATTTCAGCTTACCAAAGAATAAAGAAGTAGAAAAATATTAAACACATTTTATTGCAATCTTCAAAAAACTTTTTCCTTCATCTGCAGGAAACTTTTATTTAAAGTTAAGAGCGTAGAATTTACAATAAAGTAGAAAATGAAAAAAAAATTGATGAAAATGTAGTTATTTGAAACTCTACCTTAATTTACATATTAAAAGTTAATAATCCGCTATACTCTGCGTAAATTGTAATTTGGAAATTGAAAATCCATGTCTATTAGATCATGTTATAGCAGAAAATGTCAATGCGTAGCAAACTCCCGAGTCGCCATTTTCAGACGCCATTTACAAAGTAAAGCCGGCGTGAGATCGATGAGAGTTTAAATATGTTCAATGTTTGGTTTGAAATACTGATACTAAGAAACTAAGCTTTCATTTAATTAGTCCAATATCGAAACTTATATTTCTTGGCCTTTACTGATTTTATCGTCCCAACAATGTATGTGTCATCGCTAAAACGTTTTCTCTCCAGACTTCCTATGTTGCTGTCTTAAGTTTAGAGTTACTGCCGGAACTAGTTTCTTCTATACACTTAGTTGATCAGGCATATTCATATTACGTTGAGTATTTCTCAGCTTTCACTTCACTTGTTAGCACTTCACGTTTAGCTGAATTCACTCGGCTACATCTTCATTCAATTTATTTTTGTTTCTAAAAATGATCAGTAACATTTCAAAACGCTAAACATTTTTCTATTATTTGCGAAATATGAAGAAAAAATATTTCTAAAGCGCTAACTCTATTTGCACGAAAACAAATATTATCATATCTGGAAATTCCAAAATGAGCTTATGTTAATAAGCAATAGTAACAGTAAAAACTAGAGAACTTAAGATGTTATGACCAATCAGAGGAACGAAAAGAATAACACTAACTAAAGTGGTTAGCATGAGATAGGCCTTGGGAATCAGAAGAGTTCCAATCCACTATATGTGTTTTAACTGCTTTTATACTTCCTGAAATTTAACATATTTGTAAAATATACCCTTAAATTAGGGAAAATATTTTTACTAGAAGAAACTCAGCTCAGAAACATGTATACGGATTTAGAGAAAAAGAAATATGTCAAAGATCTAGGGGTGTGGGTTGATGAAAAACTGAAATTTGACTTTCGTATTAATCAGAATGTTAATGAAGCATTCAGAATGTTAGGGCGTATAAAAAGAATGTCAATAAATTTCAGGAAAGTTGAAACAATCACTAAACTATTTAATACCCTTGTACGCCACAAATTCGAATATGCAAATATTGCACGGTCTTCTAACTACAAAATGTTAAATTGTAAAATAGAAAAAGTGCGAAACAAATTCCTGAAATATCTTAAATGTAAGGACAATATTTCCAGAAATGAATCTAATTTAATATACAAAGGAAATAACGATGTTCATTTTGAAAAAACATGTTTTCACTTGAACATCGAAGAACATTGTATACAGCCACATATCTCAAGAAACTATTAGAAAATAAAGAAGATAATGCTGAAATGTTAAATAAACTATGTTTATACTGTCCTGAAAAAAAAAATAAGAAACGAAACTTTGTTTTTACTCCCAAATTTTAGAATAGAACTGTATAAAAATTCACCCCTATATAGATTTTTCGTGTGGCAGAAAAGGTACTAAATGAAATAGGACTAGATATTTTGCAAATAAATTTAAATAAATTACGAAACGACGTAATAAAATTTTATTTGGAAAATAGTTGAAAAGTACACACACACACACACACACACATATGAAATGTCAAGTAATCAGAAAAGGATAATATCCAAGCCAAGTTCATTAGGCAACTAATCGAAAGCAACAATAGAAAATGAAGGTATTCTTTGATGTCAGTAATGTTTATTTTGCCACACATCGACAAGGACACTTTTTCAGTTCTATATATTTAAATGCAAGGATATGCTAGCAGACGTTATTTTGCGATTCGTGAAGCAGAACAGAAGGTCTTAACTATCTTTTGATAAGTTGTAGATCTACCTAAACATCGTCGCACTTTCCTATTACTCGTTTCCGGAAATCATCCGGAATTAAGTGTTTTCGATACTTATGCGCATAGAAGTATATGGGAATGGCACATTCT
>JAGDQP010016681.1:8434-40078 GCA_022664845.1 Lepisma saccharinum
CAGTTTGGTTATTGGTCTAAGGGTAGTCCATATTCACTTGTTTCGTTACAGTTAATCCTCTAAGGGAAGTTCTTCCAAATTTCCCCACCATCTTAAATGTCCGCTTTCTTAGAATTCAGTGTTTCTTGCAGAAACGATTGCGTAATACCTTTTTTCCTAACTGTCATAGCCTTGTACAATCAGGCCTGCTCACGTCACCTGGGCCATGGTAATAAAGTTCTTATGCTTGAGGATGGCTGGTAGGGATATACTTGACCAGGTGGTTCTGGTTCTCCTTTTCGTAAGTCTATTATGGGTTCCTGTGTGGTTCATGCTGGAAAAGTTTGTTGTTGCCGATTGTTGGTTTTGAGTTTGAGGAAAAGGTTGTTGCCAATTCATATTTCGTATGTGCGAAATTTGGTTATTTTGCAACTGGCCGTATAGCCTCTGGTAGTCCATCTGTGGGTACATCTGTCCCTCAGATTGCCGAACTGGATTATTGATTGAGGTTCTTGATTGCTGACTCTGTTGTGCTTGATCGATTAAGGTTAGCAATGCTTGAGATTTTTCCATGAATTCTCTTTTTCCTAATAAGTCCGTTGATACTTCAAGTGCGCGCAATCGTTGTTGTAATTCCTTTACGGATGCGTAGTGTTCTAACGCAATATTCTTAAGAAATTCTTTTTTAAGTCCTAATGACAAAAAGTGAACTTTTTGTTCCTCTGTTGTGTCCGGAATGTTGTGTCTTATTGCTCGTAATTTCCGTAAAAATAAGAGTCAGTAGGTTCATCTATATGTTGCTGAATCGCATTTAATTCCTATTCTTCCTTATAAAGTGGTATTTTCGGTCTACACAGGCTGACAAGCTTATCTTTTAATTGTGCGTAAGTTGTCTCACCTAGAAGGTTTTGTGATTTTAATTGGAATACCAAATCCAAAGCTGTATCCTGAAGATACATCGGCAATAGCTCTTTCCGCTTCGTATCGTCCCACTGTTGCAAAGAAGCTAAATGTTCGAACAACATAAAAAATCTGTCCGGGTCCTCGTTAATGTGCCCAGAAAACTTTGTTAGGTGAGGCAAATTGAAGGATGGTTTTAATGGGGTTGCCATCTGGCCGTTCTCGCTATTTTCGTTTTCTTTCTCAAAATTTGTGTTTCGACCACCAGATCTTGTGTTTACTGGCATTTAATCATAAAAGTGTTTTATAGGAAGTTTATGAAATGACATTTGAAAATCTGATTCCCTATCCTAACCTAGCAATATCAACCATGTATCTGACAAACAGTGATACTCGAGAATAGAATATAATCGCCTGACAGGATTAAATATAATGGGTATTTTGGGCTTTCTTTTTGTGCACTTTTTGGGCACTTTTTGTCTTCTTCACCCTTAAAATGTGAAGTCGACGCCTACCACCACGTAATGTTCCTTTTAGTTTTGATTTGATAGAGTCAAAGATATACGGGATTGGTTTATAGCCCTCAACCTTTTATTAACATACAAGAACAAAGTTAACAAAATTACCGTCCCGAAGAACACAATTTACAGTTATCAGAGTATAAATGATTAAAGATGTCTTATTTAATAGTGATCAGTTAGAAGTTCTGGAAAATAGGATGACATCAGTTCCTTAGCAAGCTGCGTGTCGGGAAGTTGTACCAGTTCCTTGGCGAACTACGCACGGAGAATATTAAGGTAAGAGTACACACCAGTTCCTTGGCGAACTACGTGTGCGGATGACACCAATTCCTTAGCGAATTACGTGTCAGGTGATTGTACCAGTTCCTTGGCGAACTACCTACGGGTTAAGTTAGGACTTATGTGTGAGAGTGCACACCAGTTCCTGTGCGGGATAGTACCAGTTCCTTAGCGAACTACGTACTAGGATCTTCCAGTTTCTTAGCAAACTGCGAATGGTTGAAGGAGAGGAGCTGACCACCCGGGGGAAATGAGTGATTGCTCTTGCTCTGTGCAGGTTTTTTAAAGGTGAATGTAGGGGTGGTTCCTCTTGCTTCTCCTACTTGACTCCAGCTCCCTCTGTCTTCCGTTATTTGCTCCATCTGGTGTTAGTTTGAGGAGTTGACCGTCGTCTGCTCCAATGTGTATGTATTATTTGTTTACTTGCATAACCACATGTTTGTTATACAAACATGTGTGTTATTGCTTATACAATGTCCACGTGTTCGCTATACACCCTGGTCATTACGATATATTTTCATGTGTTTATATATGTTTATATTCATTATTAATTATTGCTTTTCTGCATTTTACGTACATTATCTTAAGTTAGTGACCATGGCGAAGTGGAGGTTAGGTTCGGTCATGTAAATTTTCAAAATTAATTTTTATGATTAATATTTTTTTCTTGCATTATTCGTACATTTTCTTAAATTACTGACCATGGGAACGTGGAGGTTAGGTTAAGTTAGGTAGGGTCATGTAACTTTACATTTTTCTCCTTTACGTCATGCCCAGATGGGTGGAGCAGCGGCGAAGAATGTTCTCCGTACGGGCTCATATTTAAAAAGTGGCACGTATCACTATGCCGAAAGGATACAAGATCGATTTTGCTCCATATCTCGAAAACCGTAACTCCTATTAAAAATCTAAGCTTTGATCTACCCCCATTATCATGGTGGCCTGCAATGGACCCCTAACCCCCTTCCGGTACTACCCATTTGGGGCTAAAACAGAAAGACAAACAGAATGTCTTTTTATCATTTATGAAAATTTTGTGATTCGGTTTAAAGAGTCGTAACGTTTGAACCGCTCCACCGATATTAACATATAATACACCGTTTGAAACGTATTGAAGCATAGAATAAGATCCAGTGGGTTTCGGCCCCTATATGGTCTGGGGTCAGTGCTATCCTAAAAAATGTAAAATATTGATTTTTTTTCAAAGCGCCCTAGGGGCTCCCAAGGAGATCCTACCGAACCATTATTTTTTCCTGTATCTTAGTATTGGAAAGAGCTTTCAAACGTAAGTTCAAGCATCAAAATCGGACTTATACTTCGGTAGATCCGAATCTAACTGTATACTATCTGAGTGCCGCTAACAGTGTCCTTTGCCAGCGTCACTCGAAGAACTGCCGTACTTCATGCTACCAGGTGTATAAGCTTAAATCCGCTGTTTTGTAGTCAGCAAAACACATGGTGTGTTCATAGAAAGCACAAAGCAAGTAATTCAAAGTACTTTTCCTCGCTAGCTACACATTTTGCCCATTTCTCGGGCAATTTGTGGATACCACGGCAAAGAAAGTCATGCTCTTTCGAGCCAAACCACTCATCAAGCCATTTTCGGATGTCTGCATACGTATCGAAGTGCTGCTCAGCGAGGACGTGGCCCACCGTCGCAAACAGATGGTAGTCTGTAGGGACCAGGTCTGGTGAATAAGCGGCATGGGGTACCGCCTCCCTCTTAAGTGTCTCCAAGTAGTTTTAGACCACTTTTGACGTGTATGATGCGGCGTTGTCGTGGATGAATATCAGCTTGTCATGTCTTTGTTGAAACTCGGCTTTTTTTCACACAGAGCACGGTGCACGTTGATCAGTTGTTGGTGGTAGCGGTGTTCATTGACAGTTTGACCCGGTTGCAACAGCTCAAAGTAGACGATACACTGTTGATCCCACCAAACACACAGCATCGTCTTCCGTCCGAAGCGATTTGGTCTCGAGAAAGATGTTGATGTTTGGCCGGGATCAACTCACGATTTCTGGCGTTTCGGATTCGCGAAATATATCCACATTTTATCGCCTGTCACAATCCGATGCAGGAACGACTTTCTTCTTTGTCTGGCGAGCAACATTTCGCATGTGTGTTGGCGTCTCTCCAGCTGCCGATCGGTCAATTCATGCGGCACCCATTTCCAAACTTCCGAACCTTTCCCATGGCACGTAGGCGCATGGAAATGGCTGCTTGAGTAACGCCCGAATGCTCGGCAAGCATTTGTTGCGATTGGGTATCGTCCTCGTCCAACACATCGCAAGAAGCGCCTGCAATTGATGGTACTCAAACTTCCTGGGCTGATTTTCACGCTTCTTGTCACTCAGATCAAAATTACCATCTCTGAACCGACAAAACCAATCTCGGCACGTTGTTTCCGATAAAGTACTGTCACTATATTCCTCCACAAGCATTCGATGCGCGTTGGCAGCCGATTTCTTCAAATGGAAGCAGAAAAGCAGAGCTTCCCGAATATGCTCTTTTTCTGGCAGAAAACTAGCCATGCTTACCAACGGAACACTGTGTGTTGTTGTCTGCACTAGCTGATTATGTGCACTGATTCGTGTTGCCAGAGGTCCAACACATCCACGCAATAGGTCTGGCGTGCCCATGGTAGCTTCATAAGCTCACGAACGCCATCTATGGGCAAACAGCGGATTTAAGCTTATAACCTAGTATATATATAATTCACAGTCATATTCAATTCACTACTGCATGAGGCCTCTTTCGTAGGAAAGAGTTTGTCTACTTCTTGGACGCTCACCAGACGCTTGGAACCGGAGAACAGATCGAGAGGAGAACCGAAGCTCTCATCTGTGATTGCCATTGTCTTTTATTTACAGCTGCTCCCCAATTGCACCACGATGCTGGATGGATACCGTTCCAGACTCTCTTGCTTTGGAAAATATCTGTTGACAGAGCCGGGAATCGAATCCGGAACTCCACGATCAGCAATCTTAGTGTATGTATGTGAGTGTGGAAAGATAACAATGAGAAAGAATTTTAAAGTATACTTTCTTTTTAAAACTGCAGTCCAGTGATCGATTTATGCAATTGATAGAGAGGGGAAAGAATATTTCAAACACGTTAGAATGCCGTATTTGACGCCTTTCGCTAGGAGCAGATTTCGGAACGCAGAGCTAAGGATGATATTTCTGAGATGGGGAAATCCCAGCTATTCGCTCTACAAATCGAACACTAACCTGCACTATAATTTAAAATCAGGATAATTTTGTAACACCTAAGGTGCATGTAGCTCTGAATTCAGCTATAATAAAATACGTCACCCTAAAAAAACTTTGTATTCGCCTGTAACATGCTATTAACAATAATAATAGAAAGTGAGTCTTGAATCTGGGATTACGCCTGTAGAAGTTTACACTATATCAGAACCACTTTACATTTTTTTAATTGACTGAAGATTATCTAGATCTTTGATAGCTGAATAATTTTTTAGAAGTTCTGTATGGTTTTTAAAAGCAAGTTTACTTAATTTATTACGTTTATTTTATTTTAAAAGTCTTGGGCTACATCTGGCCCACATTGCATTTTTTTAAAATGAAAACTTTCGGTTTATGGTCATCTTGGTATTTAGAATTCACTTTCTAAAAATCTTTAACAAATCTTAGCGCTGTTTAGTGACTTTACATAAGAATCCTAACATTTTTTTTTATAGAAAGACGTTTTGGACTCCAGTCATGTTGGATAATGTAATTCAAGATTTTTATTTCAGAGTCGAATTGAGAGAGCTTTGAAATTTTAAAATATGAAACTTCATGAAATCAGATAAGTTGAAATTTGATTTCTCTAGTTTCCGCAGGGAGGGACTTCCAATACGTAATTTTTAAGTTCAGAATCATACTCAGCGACCATAGGAGCACTGAGATTTAAAAAGTAAATGGGATTTTAAAATATAAATGAATCGTGTTGTTCCCGTCTAAATTTTGAGAATTATTTTTTTTACTTAAATATCGATTCCGGGATCTTTGGAGTTCCTGTATATTAAATTTCGCTAAAATTGGGCAGGTTTCAAAATGGAACAATTTACAGCCACAACCACTGTTTCTTCCAGGCATATTTTCGGGAAAGCTTTGCTCCTGGAGGTTTTCCACTGCCCCTCGAAGGAATTAGTGTCAACACTTGTATTACTTATGCGTATTCTGAAATATGATTTTTTTTTAAATTAACTAAGGAAATACGACACATGCTTAGGTAAAATTGTGTTATTTTATATTTTTAGCATATGGGACTCAATATGCATTATTTATAATTTTCGCAAGGCTTCACGACCTGATTTGGTCCCCTTTCCTGAGCAAAATATTCTGAAAGAAACACTAGTCACACCGTTTAAAATGTAATTGAAGGCAAAATATGGATCTTCGTAATTCAATCGTTTCAACTTCCGAGATGCTAATAGCATATTTTGTGATTCTCAGATATTAAATTTCAGTTCAATCAGATACTTAAAAATTGAAGTTTTGATCTGGCTCCATAGTAGATGAAATCAATTTTTTGAGAGGGAATTATCCCAATTGACCCCGAAATTTGAGTTTTTGGGCCATTAACTTGATGTTGTTTACGTTTCCTATTACCCCTGGTGACTCCTGCCAGAAGGGGGAAGCCTGTCTTTAAGGAACCACCGTGGGAACAGATGCCATATGCGCTAGGTCCTCCTCCTTCCGGGATGTGCACAGGTTTATGACGCATGTATGTTGGTTACTGGTGATGACGGTGTCGAGCCAGTTTACAAGTAACCATGTCAGCGCCAAGTGCATTGAATTTGTTGTTACTTATCCAGCAGAGGAGCTATGCAAATGCTTTCCTTGTTGGGTGGATGAGGCCCAAGTATACTTGGCTATTGAATACTGATTTCCCGACCATGCCATGCTCTGTCTAGGCTGCTTCAATAACTGTACTACTGCGTGTCATCATATCTGCTTTGAACATCGTGGTGGATATACATTTACTGATGCTTCTGGCTATGAAATACGTACGATGAATGAAGAACGTACGAAATCCATACTCAAGGATCCAGAGACTGCAGAAACGCCGCAAGATTTTTCAGTTTTGTTTTCAGTTCTTTCATTTTTTCTATTGTTTCATTTTGAGTGTCTTTCACTTTTTCTTCTAGGGCCTTGATTGCTTTTAAAAGTGTAGCTAACATTTTGTCAGTTTCATTTGTATCGTCTCCGTCTTGATTTTTATGTAAATAATCGTATCTAGTTTGAATACTGGTCTCATTTTCAGTAGTCATATCCTTTTATATGAAGATTTCTTAGTTCTGTAGGAAAGGTAAATAGTTTCACAGTTCACACACCTTTTATATTTCACTGCCGCAAAGCTTGGGCGCCATATAATTGAAGCATCCTTTTGCTTATCTCAGGGATTTTAGTATCTTCTGGGTCCTTTGAGTGAAGTTAAAGGATTCTACCATGTATAACACACGCTTCCGGGAGTAGTGCCCCAAGTTCCACCTAGCGAAGGTGTCGGGCGTGCTAGCATACTCTTAAAAGATAACTTATTAAAGCTAAATGATTTATCCAATAAAAGACTGGGAGCATAAAGAATACCTAATTTGTTTAGGTTCATGGAGTATCGGACTCCAGAACTGCATATAGCAGAACCATCAAATTAATATAACAATATGATTTAATTCAATCCGATCCAACTTGAGAAAACCAAGCATAAGCATATACAGATGCTTATCAGAATAATGGAAACACGTAGTTGGCAACACGTCAGATGTATAGGTTGGCAGTGGTGTCGTGGCGACCGCAGCGCTGGACTGCTGGTGGTGGTGTGTTAGGTCGGTCTCCATACTACGTCAGGCGTCGTGGAACAGTAGTGTGCAGTGCCTGCAGCAGACGGAGGTAGTGTAAAATGGGAGACCTCTCAGAGTTTCAAAGAGGGCAAATTGCTATTGCGCGGTTATGTGGAGTGAGTGTGACGGCAGTGGCTAGTGTGTTAGGTGTGTCGCTAGGGACAGTGTCGAAGGTGATGACGGCCTACACAACACATGGGAAAACCACATCGGGGAAGCGGAACAGTGGGCGGAAGAAAAGCATCAGTGACAGGGCACGCCGGGTATTAAAGCGCATTGTCACGCGGAACCGTCGTGCCACTGCGGCGTAAGTGACGGAGGAACTCAATCAGGACCTCCCCAACCTGTTTCGACAATCACAGTCCGCCGCGAATTACATGACATGAACTTACGGGGTCGTGTTGCACGGGCCAAACCTCTCATCAGGGACTAGAACGCTTTAGCACGCCGCAAATGGTGCCGCGACCATGCAACTTGGACCGTTGACGACTGGAAACGTGTGGTATGGTCGGATGAGTCACCATTCACCCTATTCCAAACCACGGGCCGTGTTTATGTGTGGAGAACGCCCAAAGAAGCGTATGATCTGCAGTGTCTCCGCCCAACTGTGAAACATGGCGGCGGCACGGTGATGCTGTGGGCCGCAATATCATGGTTTTCATTGGGTCCTGTGGTCACACTTCGCGGACGCATCACTACCAACGATTATGTCGCAATTTTAGGAGACCACTTGCATCCTATGGTCCGGATGTTGTTCCCGGACAATGACGCCATATTCCAGGATGATAATGCACCCATTCACACAGCTGGAGTTGTTGCAGCGTGGTTTGAGGAACATCGGGATGAAGTTCAACACCTCCCCTGGCCCGCCCAATCCCCAGATCTCAACATAATTGAACATCTGTGGTCCATCTTGGAAACACGACTCCGGCGACGATTTCCACCTCCATCCTCTCTCACAGAACTGGCCGGTGCCCTGCACGAGGAATGGTGTAATATTCCACTTGCTACCATTCACGACCTCTATGCCTCCATCCCACGTCGCATCAAGGCTGTTCTGAAGGCGAAAGGTGGCCCGACACCATATTAATCTGGTAAGTTGCACTTTCGTTCAGGTGTTTCTATTATTCTGATAAGCATCTGTACATACATTAGTAGTATAACTAGTAACAACAGGCTAATAAAAAATGTTAATAAGACAAAAACGAATAAACAGAATCACAAAGAACGTTCGTAACAAAAGAAATATAAAATAAGAATTATTATCCAAAAGAAATGAAATTATTTTGTCTATAAATAAAAACGTTGTCCACTTCGTACTTTAGCATACTTTGGTGCTGCCATCTGTTGAGCACAAATTCAAACTTTCACGTAAATAGGAAACTGCCACAAGCTGTATTTGGAGAAGCATCCGGAAGGAATTCGTTATATACTGAGAACACGTCCGTGGGAGTTGCTCCGTGCCAAGGACCAGGCTTCACGCGAAGACACAGTGTTGTAATAGACATCTTGTGCAGTGAACATTTCATGTAGTGGATATTTTATGTAGTTGAATTGTGTATTGGTTATTAATGTATATAGTGGAACTGTATAGAATCATGACGCAGTGTTTCAATTGTAGGGGTGAATATATAGTGGACAAGTGTATTTTGAAAACCAAAAGTGAATATTTAAAAGAAAATCCAATTCAGTGTTGTTAATGTAATTTACGTAGTGTGCATGAATGCATGTATGTGTGGAACACAAGAATGGAACACAAGAACAGTGATTGCACAAATAACTCCGAGATTTTTCAAGACTATTATGAACATTTTCAGCAACAGGGTCATTTGAACTTAAAACACATTATTTAAAGTTTGTCATCAGTTCGTAAACGACTCTGAGTGTATTGCTCAGTTAATACCATTGATTGTGGAACAATTGAATCCAGTTGGTTTTCGTTTATTATGCGCGAGCGATTTTCAGGGATTAAAAATTTCAGCGAACGAATACATTATGCGAGAATTTTGTCTAGCTACTTGTGATGCAAGCCTACTATTTCATTGCATGGTACAATTACCTTGTTAAAGTTCTGATTTAGCGGTTGGATATCAACGACAAGTCGAATGATTAACTCAGAATTTGTATAGATTACAGTGGGACACTTCCAATGGATATACTGTATCCCACATCCGCCATATTGTGCTACAATGCAGTGAAATGGGTTCCGTCTTTTATTGTAAAGATACTGAAAATTTATCATTATTACGGAAATTATTCCACATTGAGAACACAGTAAATGTTGAAGATCAAGGATGTATAGCTTTACGCACATTAAGTTTCAAACTCAATAGTTTAAGTTGTAACTACCATCAGTCAGTGCATTAGTATGCATGCGCACTGCGTAATTGTATGCAAATACAATTCTGTATCAAGTTACAGGGATCAAAATTGGTGGATGGAATATCCACAATTCAATTGTAAAATTGTACTTGCATGATCATAATAAATCTATACTACAAGAATATAGTGTTTTTATATCATGAAATGAAACCCAAATAAATAGGAGGTAAAAGTTTTAGTACAAATAAACTAATCTCCTACATGGTATCTAGAAAAAAGTTATTTACATTTTTCATTTCTTGCTTTGATTTTCTTGACATAGTTGAGTACCAGTTGATCATTTTGTTTTAAGTTGGTTTTATTAAATTTATTCAACATATTTCGAACTTTAAAATAAATGAACACTACACAAAACAGTCCGCATATGTCAGACTGGTCATACTGGTACTGGATACTATTTACATAATAATATTTACTGTTTCTTTGTAAGAATTTCACAATTGGTCTGGGAGACGAATTTCCCTGACTATTGAAATAATTGCCGATTCCTTTTTCGTTGATGTAAGCAGACACCCAATGACTGCCGCCACTATTAGATGACTTAAATTTATTATTAATGCGGCTGGGTGTTTTACTTGCCCAGGTAGAGTATCTATGGCATATACACCAGTGAATATTGTTGAGCTTATACGGTCATTAAGAATGATGTTATGAGTCCACATCTGACTCTACAGTAGGTGTTGGAATATACGTAGAACAACGCTGGGGAAGGATATAACGAGAAAAGTCCAGGTATTTCAGGTACTGTCCACAGACTTTGGATTCACGCCCTTCACAGCGATACTTTTCAAATTGATGCCGTGGATGTGCACACGAAGATACAGGAAAACATAAATCTGTATATTTAGTACACTGGAGATCTAGGTTGTTTACAGGTCGGTTAAGAAGTCGTTCAAGAAAATGTTGGCGTGTATTTCTGTACGTACACAGCACTGAACTGGACTGTGTATAAATCATTAAAACTGTTTAAGTCCTAAGATCGCTGTAGGACAAATCACTATCATCCCAGTGAAGTCCAATCGTATGCGTGGTGATGTATCATCAGTATATTTCAAGGTTACAGGTAGCTCCGTAAGCGGAACGAGTGGTTTGAAGATCCACGTATTTTGATCCGGATCCACGATGGCAAGTTCTTTAACCACAAGATATTGCGCCGCACCATCTCTCTGGTCAAAGGCTTAATGGTGTCCAGCGAATGAATGAGGTAAATACAATGTTATTGCTAGCTTATATAGATGTCATAGCTTTGATGTACTTGGCAAAGGTTCTTAAATAGCATTATCAGGTATAAATGGTACAGTCTTTATCGATCTGGATCAGGGAATCGAATTGTGCATAAACAATACAGGTGTATAAATGTTGAAGACGATTTGTGAAACCAATTTGCAAGTTGACAGGAGAATCTTTAACAACATTACATGTACCATCATCAAGCGTATTGGCAGGAGACAGAATAAATTCATATAGCGTGTACCCTTGAGGGTAATCATCATAGGTTATCATATGGCCAGCATTTTGATGGAAAATACCAATGCCGGAAAACAAGGTGTAATAACTTTGAAGGTACAAACGTTCTGCAAACTTTGGAGTCAGGAGAGTAGGTGTATAGAATTTAGAACCAACTTGAGCCAGAAGATAGTTCAGACCAAAGTGTTAAAAATAGAAGGGATTGAGATTAAATTGACCATTGAATGCAGTATTTGAAACAAAACCAATGACAAGACCTTCAGGCACATTACCCACAAATACATAGGTTGTACGTTGATACATTTTGAGGAATGATACGTGCACGAGTTTCGAATCGAGTTAATGGTAATTTTGCAGTATCTTTGAGCATGTAACTATTTAATTCAAGAAACAAATCAGCTGATATATCCATACGACGAGCATATAATGAAACATCCTTAACTCAACCTTGAAGTGATCATTTTGGCCTTCCTTGAGACAGAATGCGTCTTTGCTACGATACAATTTTACTCGAAGGGAGAATACGGTCGAACCATGAAATATTTGTATGCAGGCGTCCAAGCATTTCAAAGAAAGCACTGCCACCAACATAAGCAGTACGTTATTGAATTGACCTGCGGCATCCTTATACCATAATACACTGATCAAATGTGTAGATGTAGCACTCTCAAATAATTTAAAACAGTTTCAATATTCGCACGATAAGAGTATGTATTATTTGAAGAGGAAGTTAACTTGTCGTTTAACGAAACATCTACTTAATTGAACAGAGAATGGGGAAATTATTGACTGTTGCAACGACATCTGCGGCAACGGGTTGAAATCCTTCCGCTGCGACGTGAAGATTGGATCCATCTCCACGGGGAATTCCACATTTAACGTGGAGGCATTCTGAACGAATATAATCTGCAATATCTCCGGGAATAACAAATTCAACAGGTCCTTTTGATGTTAATGTGGAAATAGGTTGAAAGAGTTGACCAACATTAAGTTTAATCTTGACAATATGAAGACAAACATCAATTTCCGATAGAATATTACATTCCAGATTACATGGGTAGGGTGGAACCGCAGTTAGAATCATGTTTCGTCTGCTGCGCTGCATAGGGTAAAAGTGAATGGCACGTGTACTTACATCGGGATTATTACTGAATCCAAATATATTTTGTAAGCCAAGTTTCATGGCAATAACGCGTTGACGTCTACGATCACGTCGATGTTTAATAAAGACCTCATAATGAAGCATGAGAGGATCATCAATTGCCGTCGCATCGTCATTATTGTTTTCATCATCGCAAAAAATCCCTCCTCCTCATCCTCTTGTTGTTTATTATTGAAAACTATTACTTTAAGTATTTTCACAAGTTAGTATCCGTTGGTTTTGACCCTCATATTCATTTGCTTATTTTGAACTTGTTGTTGGGCTTGAAACATGTGAGGAATACTTTCCAACATTAAAACAGAATCATAGTTCCCGAGTGCAAATTTCATATTGTATTCCGTTTTCTTTTACCAAAGTATTTGAATAATAATTTATTCCTCATGCTGAAGTTTATAAAAAAATCCAAGGCACGGTAACACCGGTTACACCCACCACCCAATCTCCCTTCAAGTAGAGTGGCTGACATACTTTAGTCGTATACGATGCCGTTGTATTATCAAATATATTAGTTCTTGCATTGCATGGTAAGGTACATAAAATTGATCGAAACCCTGTTCAGGCGACATCACGAAGATGACTGAACGTTTGTCGTACCCAACTATTCATACATGGAGGATATCCTAGTCATTTCACGTAGACCCAGTCTTTGCACCGTTTCAATACTTTTTCAATAAGATACCTTTTCTATTAACTAACAAGGACTTTTTGTAGTTCTTGAGTATACAAGATTCCCTTGATGGGATCGGCAGTACAGGACTTAATATTGTGACGTGTACTATTCACACATTGATCTACGATAAAGATTTCACAGGACCATTTTGGTAATTATCCATTTTCCAATTTATTTTGTATTTACTAACATGGACATAATACCCTGAATGAAATTTACATTTGGATTTGGTTTTGTTTGAATATAAGATTTGCCAGACTTGCTTTACATTAGAATCATTAACATTTGCAGGTGTCATCTTAATGGTGGAATGAATGAATTATGACAATGGACATGATGATCTAATAAATTGGTGTAATGACACGTATTTTCAGCCGTAAAGTAATTGTACAATTTTTCCTTCAATGTACGTATGAATCGTTCTACAACAGCCGCATTCATTTCCGAATGGACACGACACTTTTCAAACACACGTTTAACATGATGATTATAGAACTTGGTTCCTAAATCTGTTTGAGAATGGACACTTGGAAATCTCATCCATTTCAAAATTTTTGTGATGGCTTCAACCATGATAGGACCCGTTTTATTTTTGGCGGGGATACATGCCGCATAACGCGAAAGCACGTAAATAACGCATAATATCTATCTATATACATCATTATACTTTGCCACGTTTTGCATATCCGCTAAATCCATTTGTATTAATTCATGAGGACCATGGAGATAATACTGTTTTTCAGGAAAGATATTTCGCGCAAGGCATGTAACGTATGTGCTTCTTGTGAAGCTAACCATGTTTGAAAGGCTTTTGTTGATATTTTGGTTTTGTCTCGCAGTTTGGAAACACTTCCCCAAGACACTGGATCCGAATACTCTACGTAAAGATATTATTTAACACTCGTTTTCTCTATAATGCTTAAAGATCTTTTTTAAATGTGGCGTTTCTTTGCTTTAGGTTTCTTTGTTTTGATCCGACTGCTGCTACTTTTTAATGCCTGCACAAAATTAAAAATTGATTAATTTTCTGGGAATATTAATTTTATAAAGCAATTGTTTGTTTGCCTGGATTCTTACAGGGTTACGTGGTGTTTGTTTTCGAACCACTACATTACTACGAAATCTATAATGTTGGACCCGAGAACAAGATTATTGTCTATGGTTACTACACCCGTTCGATCGCAAGTGATGCGATTGGATGCGTGAATTAGTTTTAATAATACTTCCATCTATCGCCTAAATGTTTTCGGGACAGAATCAAGAATGAATTGAAATAGTGGTGAAGATTGACTTGCTGTCGCTGGATCCGAGTCTATAAGAGCTAATGCGATTGGTTTATGTGCTTTTGGGTATGTTCCGAGTACCAATGTAAATTTTGCTGGTACAATTTCAATTTTAATGGGTTGTTAGATCAGTGCGTTGTAATATATCTTTCATTCCCTGGTCTAAACTTGCCTGATGCAATTCGTTTCATTTAACAGAAGAAATCATTTGAGCAGAAGCCTGCTTGGGAACGAGTATCATATTTGAACTGTGAAGTAGCCATACTATCTGCTAAATGAACTGCCTGCGACTGCACTTAATATGGGTGGCAATAATAATGGCAACAGTGCATCACCCTTTTGAGTTAATAGTTTAAGTTTGCTTTTAAGACTTGATTTTGAAAGAGCAAGAGTACTAAGCGTATTCTTGTGACGACGTAGTCGTTGCTTCTGACGACGAGAAAGCGGGATGTCTCATTTTATGGTATTTTTAGCCACTTGTGCTGCAGTACGAATGACACCTCCAGATGCTTTTTGTCATAACAGCTTACGTTTTTTCCCTTTCCATTTGCCCAGAGTGCAGGCGTGTTATACTGATGCTGCAAGCTCGACATCTTGTTATCGAATTAGCGTGATGAGGGTACTCAAGTCCGTTTCATGTGCGTACACATGCATGGTTTCATCTGAAAAAATGTGTGTGCGTCTACGCAATGCATTTGGTGTTTGTTGTGTGAGATCAAATAATTAATAAGAATGAGGTTTGGTTTTTTAATACCTCTACAACACCCTTGTTATGGTGAGGTATAGCCTGACGTGCCAAGTATTGGATTTGTAACTTATCACAAGGATTTTTAAAAACTACTATATAATGAGTATTTAGAGAAATGTCAGGTGCATGTTTGCATTTGGGGAACAAAATTTTCACAATAAATATCACAGATTAACTTTTGTCAAAGGGCGTATTTGGTGAACATGTTGGCGATGGATCCCTTAGTTTCACTGATCAAGACAAGAATTTATAGTGAATTAGTATGAATTTGAAATGTTTCCATGTCTGGAATTACATTGTAGAATTTAACATTAGGTACAGTAAGGTTTGGTACTGCCGCTCCGTAGCACCAAACGATTTCTCTAAACTGAACAGAAAACATTTTGTTGCGGTGTTGAAGTAAACGATTGAAAAAGTAACTTGCACCAGAACGGGATCGTCCCGCACTCAAGAACGCACAATGGTGTTGAAAGAAGAACATCTCGACTTCAATAGCTCCCACGGCAACAGAGATTTCCTCATTATACCGTCATGAACACAATCCCAGCTTTCCTAGCTATTTACATACATACACTCATGCATACATATTTACATATATATATTCATACTTACATACATTTACAGAGCATGATAGCCATAGTGACTTAAGGTCCGTTGTCATTAGGTCCTTATAACTCGTCCTCTCTTGTTATTCGTCATTTGGTGTGTTTTCGTCTAAGGACGGGATACAATGAAGAAAATTGATTTTCAACCTTCTTTTCCGTTTTCTCCATTACAAAATAGTAAAATAACTCAACATTAATTTTTACGTGCCCGATAACTGTGTGATACCTCGAATTTTCATGTCATCCTAATCGTTTCTTTTTTCGATAGGCATAATTATTAGGACCCAAACCAATATACCAAATGATCTCCCACCTAGGATCAATTTCATCGGTTAATTGACCCAAATAATTTCCGAAATAAAGTTGGGGCTGGTCATACTTATTTTGAATAAACATAATTGAAACAGAGTCTACGTATACTAGTTTAACGTAGCCCACTTTTTCAATTAATTTATATAACTGAAGTCGTCCCCATGACGAAATAAAGGCGTCCAGAAAAAACTGAGAACGAGAGAGGCGCATTTCTCTCTTAACATCTTTATTCGTTACAATGAGATGCCGATGTCCGTTCGGAACAACAGTTGATACCTCATATTAAAGGGGCAGCAGGAGGCTGAGAAATGTCTCCGTTACAACACAGGTTTGAGGGTGGTCAGTTCTCTGACCATATTTACCAAATGGGGGAATTATGAGAAACGTTATCATATTCTATTTTGATATTTTCATGTTCATACTTTTTAGTATAATCTCTTTTTTCCTCTTCAGTTTCGCACTCTGCAGGGAAACCACTTGCCTCTTGTTTCATCCTAAAAAAGCTTCCGATATTACCTTTGAATAGTCCTGTTCTCATCTCGAATTCCGCTACTTCATGTATTTCCTTGACTATGTGTCATTTTTATTGCTATTCCAAGCTCGGGCGAACAGTACGTGCCTCTGAACATCCGCTGTTCGCAGTCTTGCTTACATTCCTCGATATAATTTTTTCATTCCATACATGTTCAGCATGAACCAAACATTAATCTCGAATGACAATTCATCGGTAAGAGTGGGATTTTAAGGGTCCTTGGGGCTATTTCTATAATCTTTTGAACTTACGAATTAATTTTCAGCTCCTTGTCAAAATCTCGGACCACAAGTAAACTATTGGCCTCCGGAATCATATCATAACGGCATCCGTTAGGTGAGAGAACAACGGTCTTCTCAAACGAGGAGCGTTCTTTTAATACATGAACCATAAACCATAAATCACGGATACCCCCATTTTCGATGTCTGCAGCTTCCCTGCATGTGTCGCTCGAATTTACATCTTTACACTTATTAAATCTGTGTGTCGATTTTACGAGGTTCACAATATTCTCACGTGTGTTTGGTCCAAGTAACATAGTCTCGATATCAAAGACAATATCTCTTTACTTGTTATAACGTTCAGGTTTTAGGTTTCTCACAAAATATTTACGTATTTTTCGCATTGACGACAGTAATGTTTTCCGAATTCATGTGACTGTTTCTTGTTCTTCGTTTTGCGCATATCTATGGTCGTACGATAAGTCGGACACTGCTTCACATTATAACATATGGCCTTGCCATTTGCTTTTGTACTTTTTGATGATTTATAAAGCATTCAGGGGAAGGAAGTTCTCTGCTACAATCAAAACAGAAAAATCGTCATTTATCCTTTTCTGAAAACGTATGACTAGCTTCAGATTAACTGCATTAAAATTTGCATTCATGGTTCACCTTTTTACTATTGTAGCCCACCAGGCACATGGGGCAGTAGTCTCTCACTCGCAAATGAGACCTAAAAATGTAAATGAACTATAATGCCCTTTGTCATAATGAATAAAGAGCTGTTTTGGAGCTTGAGCACCAGTAAAACGAAAAATTGCTTCCCTTTTCCCTGGATTCCTTTCACATACTACAATTCTATAACGCAGAACTTAATGCAGCTAAAACTTATTGATTTCATCGATAGTACATCCTCTCAACCTTTAAATATCAACCCCTGCGCTCTCACACAGATCTTTAGCCTAATCACACCAGGCTTGTGGACACTTATTCAAATCTTGAAGATCACGTAGCTTATAAACTTGACCCTCGGCTTTTGCTTTGCGTAAGGCCAAACTCTGTGGGAGACAGTACAGATCTGTTGAAGGCTATATGATGTATTGTTCGAGGAAAGCAGTCATTTCCATCATTTTATCTTGGCATTTAGTTACTCTCTCTCTCTCTCTCTCTTCCTTTCCGTGAGTCCACGAAGTGTACTTTTATGTTCACCAGGCCTAAAGGAATGTTTCATTACTTTAAATCGCTATTTTAATGGAACGTAAAATTACATCTTGTGACTTCCCGTCTTCTCCGCGGGACAAACATCGGGACGATTGACCGTTGAATTTGTTGAATCGATCGTAAAACTAATGTATGCCTCGGAATCGACGTTCGGGATAATATTATACAACGCAAAGGAAAAAGGGATTTGAAACATACGCCTCTACATCATTAGGATTTATGCTCTCCTGGCCAACTATTATTTCTCTTCCTTCTATTCCAAAATGCGGATACATACGTTTATGGCGCGCAACAATTCCAAAGTTATTATTATTACTAGTATTGGCATTGCTACTACTGCCGGCATTACAACTACTAGTACTCGCCCCCTAGTTTCCAGCACCGTCTAAGCTATTGTGAGGAGGTAACCAACTCTGCTACTGAACGTAGTTAATATCATTAATCATATGCTCAAGAATCTGTTCGTCCAGATTAAAATCATGTAAATTAATATCGTCGAGTAGCTTCCCATCATCATTAAATTCATCAATAAAATGATTCATTATTTCAACATTCTGTTGATCAAGGCTACTATTATCCGCCGCCATAACCTCCACATCATCATCATGAAAGGAATTTGTACTTACGTTGTCATCACGAGGGATAATATTATCCTTGACCACCACCACCTCCTGTCTTAGAGGACCAGCATGGTTGGTGACATTACTCTCAGAAGGAGGAATGTCATCGAAAATACGGCCACCTCGTTCACAATGCGAGCCACTTCCATATCTTGTGCATTGTTTTCTATCAGATCTTCCATGCTTTATTCCCTGAGTAAGGGGCTGAAAACAGGGAACTTCTCAGGCATAGCTTCATTGCGAGAAACTTGTTCCTGATTAGAAGCGGAAGCCATTGGGCACATTCCAGTACCAACTTATTCTGTTGTGTCCGTATAATCTCGACGATATTACGAGAAGTACTAACATACGAGATACAATAACCCGCAGGAGTGAAAGGAAGCACTGGAAATTGTCCCAGCTTAGCATAAAAATATCATGATCTCGTCTTCCCATAAATGAATAGATGACATTAGGATTCCTTTGGCAAACAAGTAATCAACTGTAATTCGAAGTAATTGAATTTCACCCTCAAATCTATAAGCGAGCGTGCTTATCCAATCAACAATGTCTGCAACGTTTCAGCAGGCATTAACGATTTCCTCAACACGATCCATGCACATCTCTGCAAGGTGAGCAATAAATATTTTACTTACGTCAATATTCGCTGGGCGATAGCCTTACGTTTGCAGATAGCACAGCCACTGCCAGGAATTAACTATTTTGTCTGCAGTGTCCAGATATCTAGCGTGAAGGCAGCAAAAATGCTTTCAATTATTGTCACCATAATTCTGAAGAGACACGTATGTCTAAGGAGTGAAGGGAAAATGTGTGTGTTCAAATAACAAACATCACATTAAATATGACTATCTCGAAATGTATTTCCCAGAAAAGTTAGAAAGTAATAAGAACAAAAGTGATTTCTTAATATAAATTTTCTCTTGCAACAAATAAAAGTTAGAAAGCAAGAATTAACCTAAAAGATAAATTCAAAACTTCTTTCTCAAAACAGGTTATAAACGAGGGGTTTATATACACAAAAATTTCTCAATAATTCTTTCTTCACTTGTACGAAATTGACAACAAAAATTATTTTTCTGTTAGGAATAAATATAATTTACTTTTCTGTTGTGTAGAAAAATATTATTTTGTAAACAAATATCTTTTAACAAGAATTTTTTCAGGAAAGTTATAACAAAAGGGTGACTTTTTCAAAAAGTTAGAAAGTAAGATTTTTCTACAGTGATAAAAATAGTTTACAAAAGATTATGCAAGACAGTTTCTAATTGACAAAATAAATGCAAGTTCACTTACGCTGGTTGTTCAAGATCCAAGTCATCACATAAGTTGTACACAAAATGAAATGGTTTCGAAACTCTACCAAAAAGAAAATATTTTGAGACATATGTCTTCCGCATTTGTCACAGTCAATTTTTAAAGTTCGTTTTAAAAATTTAGAAATACTTTCTGAATTTCTCTTAAGACTTTTGAATACTTTTTGTAAAGACAAAACTTTTTCTGTAAAGGCAAAAACAAAAACGAAATTTTTATGTGGAAATGAAGTAAAGATTTTTTTTCTAAAGTCGAAAACAAGAGCGTTTTTGTTATACGAAAACGAAAACTTTTATGTAAAAGTATAAAGTATTTCTTTTGTAGTTATTGGCCCACAAGACCAAATTCTTAAAATTCAAGCCGCCATTTCCCGGAAACAGCAACAGGGAGAAACATGCAGTTTCAAATTTGAAAACAGAATCTCAATATGTCTCAAATCTCAATGTTTGCAAGATATACACGGTTAAATATTTGACCTTTGACTTCGTGGTCAACAATTTTTTCGCAAATATTTTTCGATGCCCTCATACTAAATGCGAAAACAGAATCACGATGTGTCTAGTCGTTTACGATATATATACATTTAAATATTTGACCTTCGACTAGAATGTAGGGTGTGGTACTGAAACTGACTTCAGGTTTCTACTATGTTAACTTGTGGTTGAAAAAGAGCTTCGTACCCTTTCTGCTATGCTAAATATTGCAAGAAATGTTTCGTAACCTTTTATGAAATCTAACCACAACAAATGCGACATATCGGCTTGTAGGACCCTGGGTGTGGGCGGGGACGCCTGTGCTGTGTTTAATAGGGGATGGAAAAAGAGCATCGTACCCTTTTATGAAATCTCTAGCCTACAGAGCATATATTCCTGTGCAAAATGTCTTCGTAGCCATGGTTGGGAAAATGTGTAGACTCTTCTATGTAATCTCTTCTATAGTAGATAGTGGTTGTGCACTAGGGGTTGTAATTCATGTGTATCTGGTCTAATATCTGCTATCGTGCATTAATATAAGGGCTAGGTAGTGTTTTTTAGGGTTGAAAAAGGGCTTAGTACCCTTTTATGGAATCTCGCAGTCCTATGTGGGTTAGGTAATTTCTGCTATGGTGCTGTGCAGGGGTTGAAAAGAACTTCGTAGCCTTTGCTAGGGGTTGGGAAAATGTGTATGTAATCTCTGCTTTGTTAAATAGGGGTTGATAAAAGGTGCCATAGCCTTTAACGAAGGGGATGAAAAAAGGGGCCGTAGCCATTGTAAACCAAAACGGCGACACAGCGTATCGTACAGTCCTGGAAAATCGACTACTTGCTATCAGGCAGGAATGGAAAAATGGTGCAATTTTCTACAAAGTGCTTGCAAGTGCCGTACATACTACTTACATAGTCTTAGCCAATTCAAGTAGCGCGTAAATACCGCTAGTTGAATATCTTTTCAGTTGGTAGGCGGAATATCTTCTTAAACGTCAATGAAATCTGTAACAATAAAGGAAAAACATTTTCAGTTCTCATGGTTATTACATCATTGAAACCAACTCCATTTCAAAAGTTAATATTCTGTTTTATTGCAATAGTCATGTATATTTAATAAATCACTAGCGAAAACTTTAAATTGAAAACTTTAAATTCAAAATAATAGTGTAATTCTTTTTGTTTCGAGAATTTTCATTAGATGCATTCAAAGTTTTTAAATGTTGTTCTCCTCTTGCTCTACAGAACTTTAAAAATGATCAGACAGTTGTACTTTAAACAAACATCGTTACTTGTAGCAGCTAAATCAAAACTGTAAAATGCCATTACACAACAATGGTTCAACTTACTTTACTTTTTCAAATCCAAAATGATATCCAATAACAATGTAGCGATCAAACAATATTGATTAGGAATCTGCAAACAAAAGAGACAAATACTCAATATCAGAAAGTAACAAATTCACGTCTAGTCTACTCCAAAGACAAACTCATAATGCAGTCCCCTATCACATGCACTGGAAGGAAAATACACGACAGTTACCCCCACTCCTCTAACAATGCATATGGCAACCATATGGTCACCAAACTCGGTACACGTGTATCCGTTTGGTGTTTTCTTCAACCATTCCCTTCTCCAGGCAGCCAAAAGACAACGCGCATCCGTAACTCCCAAGACCACCAAATCGATTTGCTTTTGTTTTTCAGTCACAAGAGAGGACACGGTTAATTAAGTCTTTCCATATTTTTAAGTGTAGACATAGTTTAAACAATGTGGCATCAAATTAGATTCCCATTTGCCTTATAAACTTCTTTCGAAACATCTTTCCATATTACCCGGTTTTTCATAGTCAGAGTTTGCAGATGGCGGGAGGGTGGGTGCTCAAAACCCTGGCTTATGTTTCCGTTGTATATGTTATATGTATCTTCAGTGCTTCGTTTATTTTTCAAAACTTGATATTTTTACTTTTCATACACCCTGCAGGCTCCCAGAATGCCTGGGGCAAGGAGAGGATAGATTGTTATTTTACATTCACTATCGGTTAAAATGAATGGTAATGGAGGGCTTTACTTG
Organism: Lepisma saccharinum; assembly: GCA_022664845.1. Taxonomy (NCBI): domain Eukaryota; kingdom Metazoa; phylum Arthropoda; class Insecta; order Zygentoma; family Lepismatidae; genus Lepisma; species Lepisma saccharinum. The sequence continues at coordinate 31,034 of JAGDQP010016681.1, forward strand.
CCACCGAACATAATGCCAGGTAGGTTCACATACTTTGCTATCGATAACAGATTTTAAGGAAGCTCTTGATGGTCGGAATACTCTTCACGAGACAGTAGTTGTTCTTTACCAAACTATTGAAGAGGGGGATGTAACTGAAGATCTGAAATTGGTTTCTGACGAAGAAAATGTTGACATCCCAGAGAACATTTACCCAGCTAGAATGTTCACTTCGCAAGGGTATTAAACTGCAGAGTCCAACAATGAGTATTGAAATTCCAGCATCACATAAGGCGCAATCCCTTACCAATTCAATAGTGCAAGATCTCTTATGATTTAAGTCAGAATGATAAACCTAATGAACGGTTGTTAACATGGGCTGCTCATAATTCGTTCGTATGTGAGAGCAAGAACAAATCAGGTTCCTCTCTTGCCACTGCATCCACAATCACCGACTGACATTTCTGTCCAGTACTCTGTACTGAAACATCTGGAAAGAGTCCATGAAAACGTTGTCGGTCCTGGGAAAAAGTTAATAATTACTGCAGACCTTGGATTATTGAAAACACTTTTAAAAAACTTCAAATAGCTTTTTCAAAGCAAAATTGGGATTTATAATTCAAGGAGATCTACATATAATAATGGATTCATTGAGAGCTATAGGAAATTATATCGAATTGCCTGGCATTCCTGAGCTGTAGTATCTTTAGTGATACAACTGTGCACCATTTATAGATGGAAAACCAGTTCGTAGAGCATAGAAAATTCACATAACTAAATGGCATGTGCTGTTTACAGTACTTCTTGAAGAGTTTCTGAAAGAACACAAGGACTTAGAAGATGCATGCAAGAGTATCCAAACAACGATTTGGGAAGCATAACAGCAAAAAGGTTCAGAAGTCATAAAATTAGCCAACCAAGCTGCAACCGAGGAAATGCAAAACTTGAAATTATATAAAAAACTGGACGAGTTTTGTAAAACGAGGAGTGAAAATAATCCTACTGTTAAAATGGCACTGAACTATACGGATATAATTTTCTCTTTGATGTCATTTATGTGAACAGTGCGAAGTGCAAACTGGAAGTTAAGACTGTCTGCATTAGAAGCTTTTACAAATTAATTCTTTGCAATGAACTTGCCCAATTACAGTGCACTAATCAAGTGGCATATTGCAGAAATGAATGTACTTGCCAACGTGATATTGAAATATGGACAGAGCTTGCAAGAGGAAAGTGGGCTCCTAACAAATCTGGCACACCATTTGTCATCTTGGATCGGGTGATGCACTTGAGCACGAAAATCGGCGAATGAAAATTAGAGGTGGTATTGTCGGAATAACCCAAAATGTAAAAACATTAATGAAGTTTTTTTAACAAGTTCAGAGTTAACAAAGATATGTTTCTCTATGCATAGAACCAAGCGAATCAACAATGCCTGTACACCATCACGAAGCAAATTTTGCTACATCAACTCGTTATAAGAAAAATTGTATTGCTATGATGGAATGCCTCCAAAACCATGTCAATACCTTTACCTATGATGGCGAAGAACTGCTTAATGTCACAGTGATTGTTGCACCACCTGATATGAAACATGATGTGTCTTGCATGCCAGACATTGGTTTTCAGGAATTCCAAAATTATGTTAGTGAACGAATTATTAATGGAACATAGAATTTCTGGGACCCATTTCCACAAAGAAAACTGAAATTGTGTAAAACAATGTAAAAAAAAGTGAAAATTCTAACTAAAGAAAGTATTCTGGAAATAAAAGATGACAAAAAGTTTAATCGGCTTGTTCTTTGTCGTTCGAGTGTTGATATAGATTTCACGGAATGTCTAGGAAAGTATGAGTTAACAGCTGTCCCAAAATCCTTATTCGCAAGTGATGGAACAATGTACAAAACCCAAGCAAAAAGAAAGCTCATGCATCATTTGGAAGAACTTTGCACAAAGAAACTAACAGCAGACATTCTTAATCCTTCTTCAGGAACCATCAAAGGTGCAGTCCAAGTAGAATCTACTGACTCTGGGATTGCGATCATAGATGGTATGGCAGAATTATACATATTGATACCTTCGAAAGGCACTCAAACTGTTGCTATCCACCATTCTTATTCTACAACACAAAGGAACGAAATGAAACCTTTTTTCAAACATTCAACACTATTTACAAAAGGAGAAGACTTTTTTTAACTTCATAAGCATTAGATCCGTATATGTCGTTTTACGTTTTCGCCCGCCCCTTTGCCAACCCATTTCGCGGATCCCAGATGTCCATCATCGCTTTTCTTATTCTACAACGTCTAAAGAAAAAAATGAGACCACTCGCAATACTTAATCACAAAAATGCACACGAGCTAAGAAAAACGGTAGTTAGAAAACCCTCTAAGATGCAAGTATATGAACTAATCAAAAATCTTGAAAAGCCGGTTGCTACATAAACAACAGAGAGCCAATCAAAAGCGTCGTTGTACATCTAGTAGTTAAAATCGAGGAATGCATTCAACCAATTAAACGTCAGTGTATATATAATAAGGCAACATACAATTAGAGGTCAAATAAGAACATATCTATGAAATGTTACTTCTAAGCAAAAATACATACATTTGTTTATGGATACGAATGTCGAAATAAAGAAATAACTATTGTAATATTAAATCAAAGTTGGTACATACTAAATAAATAAAAACATTAAACATGTAAAACATTCGCATTTGCCTACTTGGTATTCTCCTTGATTGTTGGAAAAGAAATCGTTCTCTCCCAAAGAAAAGTAAAGAAGCTGGGGAAAGATCTAAAATGAATCCCAATTCGGGAGCGATCTAAAAGGCATCCCATCGGAAACAAACTTGAACTAATGTAATCTTATAGTTTTTGTTGCATATTCACAAACTTTACTTGAGGTTTTCTGTCAAATTCACTACGAGAAGAACCAGAGGTGGCGTTTGGGGGTGGCAACTGGGGCAACCGCCCCAGGCCCCGCGTTCCGAGTTGATATTTTTCTTACTCAATGATATAAAAGTTGATTTGTAAAAAAAAAGTTTACAAATAAACTAGTTTGTATAGTTTCCATGCGAAATGTAATGTGAAATGGAAATGAATAAAGAAGCACTTGTAATTAGCAATGCAGTTTTATGTCTGATTTTTTTTCATAAGAAACCGTTGTTCATTAAAAAAGAGAATATTTAGTAACAATTTGAGGGTTAGGAATGAAAGGAAGAAGTTAGAGGAAGCATTTAGGGGGAAGTTGCTTACTGCTTTATCGGCTTTAGATGTAACTTTCGGCGCTCAGCGATTTTTACTTGTACTTTGGCCCCGCGGGGTCATTATTGCCTTAGGCCCCGCGCTCACCTAACGCCGCCTCTCAGAAGAACTGTAGTCAAGCAAACGATTATACATTACGTTGAATGTTTTTCTTCTTTAAACACAAACAACAAAAATCATGTTTCAGTAAGATGTTTTCTTAGCTTAAACAACAACACGTAGTTCAGTTTTCACCTTCATCACGCCGTAGAAAAAAAGCTCGTTATAAATTAAGAAACACAGTATAATGTTAGAACCTGAGCATGCATCAGATAAAATTATGTTATTAGCATACAACACCAAAAATGTTAAGAAATTAAAATGATAGCACTATAAAGCTTGTTGATATGTCAGCATGTTAGATTACACTAAATCAAAACTCTGAAGCACTATCAGATCTAGTTGATAATAGCACAAGATAAAGTTAGTCGTGTTGAAAAGGGAGGATTTTCCAGTCACCAATTGTTAGTAAATAAAATGTTCGTTGAACGTTAGTACATTACGAGAAAAGATTAAAAATATGCACAAAATGTTCGTAAATCATCCCCAGACGGTATTGTTAAATGTTTGTTAAAACACCAAAACATGTTAATGCTTCCCACATGTTTGTTATTAACTACAAAATGTTAATGTTATCCAAATCTTTGTTAAGCATCCACAAATGTTAAAGATACCACAATGTTTGTTAATCATTTTTTAAATGTTTATTACGTGTTCCTTACTGTTGTGGTAAATCCTCTTCTTGTTTCGATCCTTAAAGAATGTTTGTTAAATATGCCCAAATGTTAACGGTATCACCATGTTTGTTAATCATCGATAAATGTTTGTTATGTTTTCCGTACCGTTGTGCTGAATCGTTTTCTCGTCATCATACTTGGATAGAATTGGTCCTAATATTGCTCTTGCTGTTGATAATATTTTACTGACTTCGCTGTTGTTACTTGCTCTCGTTGTTGTTGTGTTGCCTTCGTTTTTGTTGTTTTCATTTTGTTGTTGTTTACTACCAAATGTTCGTAAAAGCTTCCTAAAATATTGTAAATTGTTATAAAAAAATATAGGTCTCCAAAAACAAAAAAAATCAATTCGAAACTTTCAATTTCATTGTTGGAAATATGTTAGTATCTTGTACGTTCCATTTAGTCTCTTGTTGGGCGCAAGGTTCTTCTTCTGATACTAACTGTTCCATCATAAACATGTTTCTATGTTGAGCTGATTCCCTCGTAGGGCGCATAGATTCTTCTTTACAGCAGACCCAAGAAATAAATAAGCGTGATCTCAATGCTGGTTGTTGCCAATCAATCATAGGACGCATAGTTTCTTCTCCACTCCGACTGCGCCAACAAACAAATATGATAGGTTTTCGGAAGCGACTTCATAAATTCCCAGTACACTTATAAAAAATGAAAATAAAGATGTCAAAATATATAGAGCATACCCTAAAATACGAAAAATTCCATTCAACATCGTATACTGTTGTATTAGCAGAATGTTAGTTCTATCAAGTTGTGCAAGGATTGTATTCAGTTCACCAGCATTCAATATAAACATGTATTTTCCCGTTACCATATTTCCGGTTATCTTCACATATGTATAAATAATAAAAGATGACTTCTAAAACAAAGTGTAGTTTTATTTCCATATTTGCCCGAGAAAATCCCGAGAATGTACGTAAGCACATTCAGATACTCGTTTATACATTTTTAAGAGCAGATGCAAGTATATGAACCAATCAAAAATTTTGAAAAGCCGGTTGGTACATAAACAACAGAGAGCCAATCAAGAGCGTCGTTGTACATTTAGTAGGTAAAATCGAGGAATGCATTCAACCAATTAAACGTCAGTGTACATATAATTAGAGGTCAAATAAAAACATATCTAAGGAATGTTACTTCTAAGCAAAAATACATACATTTGTTTATGAATACGAATGTCGAAATAAAGGAATAACTATTGTAATATTCAATCAAAGTTGACAAATACTAAATAGATAAAAACATTAAACATGTCGTAAAACATTCCCATTCGCCTACTTGTGAATTGCGTCGCTACGCTGCCATTTCTTGCAACCAGATCGTGTTTGACTCCTCAACTATCATCAAAGTGCCCCAGGAGAAACTGTTAGCCAACGTCTGTAATAAACGACGCCCCATTTCTGTATTTGGGCTTGAGGATATTGAAACTAAGAAAGCGACAGAAGATGCAGACTGCGACATTATCCGAACCGCCCTCGACAAAAACACATTCTACGAGAACATGATCGTGGTTTGGGCTCACTTATAGCTACGGCATGAAGAATGAGCAGACTTCGGCTATCTTCGGACCAGGGAACTTCGTGAAACCTCGCAGTCCGTCTCTATCTGCTCTTACAATCAGATGCGCGTTTCATGATTGATGAAATAGTTAAAATGTTTTACTTGTATTATTTAACTTTTCTCAACCTGAGCGAAATATGCTTGGTACTTGCTAGGTATTTTGTATATTTATTTTACAGTATTTTTTTTTAAATTTCGGTTTTTCCCTGGTCATCGCTAATTTCTTTATCCCACCCCACCAAAGCAATATGCCCAGATATTTCTTCTTCAAGTTCACTGTTGCATAATTTACACACACACACACACACACACACACACACACACACACACACACACACACACACACACACACACACATATATATATATATATATATATATATATATATATACAGGGTGTTCCCTTAATGCGTGCAAAAAATTTAAGGGTGAGCACCTGAGATCGAACTAAGAAAAACGTGATAAAAACGGGTGTCGAATATTAAATACTTTCGGAGCTATAGGCTGCTGAAACCGTGGGAAAATGAACTTCAGAGCTGATTATTTCGAATACGAAAAGGCGGAGAGTAGGCGGTTGAGAGTAAATTAGAGGAAGTCACACCCGGGCTATCCAAAAATGCATGTTTGAAACTCCTACAAGCAGGGCGCATGGGATTCTCCAAAGGAAAAAGGGGATTCTCAAAAATTATTCCAAGTAAAGTAGGGTCAAAAACGGCATAAATGAGGCGTCTTCGAGACAGGTAACAATAATTCGTTTACTGCATGTCCATATGTCAAGTAGATTCCGAATGCGGAGCGATTTGAAAAAACGGGGGGGGGGTTACATAACTTTCAGGAGTATGAGTAACAATAATTCAATGAACAGTTAAATTATGTGTCCCAGAAGAAACAGTGTGTCATTTGTCAGTGGAATGGCGGTGATTATGTGAATATCAAATGCAGCGTAAGGTAAAAGGTGACCCCGTTGGTGGGGTGGACAGTGCGCAGGGCACGATGCTTTAATGAAGAATCCCGGCTATGCCGTGGAAAGTTGTCAGCATTGAGAACTGTACAGCTTTGAACCGAAAGGCGCACGTATCATTATTGACTAATAGCACTAGAATTAAAAAATTGAGGACTAAAAGTACAAAACGTAATGTATACCCAAATGTCGTGAAATTGGAAAGGGCAAGGAACGTTCATGGGTATTTCAAATCTAGTTGATAGAGCGTACATAACATCCTGAAAGGATATCATCATGTGATTAGTTCTGAACTTGTAAGGTTTAATGTGATTCCTGAAACTGTTAAAATCGAAATCGAGAAAGACTGAATTGCTATGCAGATCCAACAGCAAGATTACAAATGCAGTTGGCTGTCCTTCTTAACAGAAAGAAAAACACAATATCGTAACTGCTTGGTGAAGATTAGTAGCTACGATCGCAAACATGAAATAAGCACAGGGGAGACCGTTCGTGCTTGTATCCCGCTCAGGACGAACATAAGGTTTGCAGAATGTTCATGTATTCCCTGTTCCATAATGCAAACACCGAGGCAATACATTGAACAGAGGCACTGACCGCTACCTGTCCCATTCCATTCTACTGTAGAAAGCTCTCCGAGGGGTATCATCGTACATACGTAACGATATGGAATCTTCAGGTGCAGGTAACACTAGAAACTAGTTGAAAAGATTCACTACATTTGTAATGATACTATTACTGCTAGTAGTAAATAAAATAGTAATAATAATACGTATTATTATTATTAATAATAATAATAATAATATTATTATTATTCACATTGTTCTGAGCTTATTCGTTTGTCTCCTCTAAACTTTGAAATACAAAAGCATAGACATTAACGTGAAACAACACCAGACAGAAACAGTTGAAATGCTATTCTTGAGCTACAAATAAGGAAAGCAGAGAGTTTTGTTTTTGGATCACTATGCTTGTAAAGTGCTGTTGGCAAAGAATGAAGGCCTCACTAGTCACAGGAAGCAGACGACGTTTACCTGTTGCTGTTCTTTACTGAATCCAAACAACACTAGAATACACATATTCCAGCACCACTTCCGTCTCGAACGAGGGTTCGAAAGTACTTACGTTTCCTGTGACTCTGTTGTAGTTTAGAGCGAGAAGACTTTGTGCGTCAAATTGGTAGTTTTAGTCAATTTAAAATGGTTTATTCATTTAGCGAAATGGCCGATATGCATTTAATGTATGGTCGTGCCGATGGTAACGCCTTGGCTGCGCAACGTATGTATCACGAATATTTTCTAAATCGCCAGGTTCCAAATGTAAGGACATTTATTGCCATTGACAGGCATCTTAGGGAAACTGGTAGTTTTAGTGCAATGTGTGACCGTGGAAGACCAAGAACTGAACTTCAACCTGAACAAGAGGAACAAGTACTTAATTTAGTAAAAGAACATCCGGAAATCAGTATACGAAGAGTTGCTACCAGAGAAGGTGTTGCACCAAAAGTCATTTGGCGTCTATTTCACGAACAATTGCTATATCCTTGGCATTTGCAACGTGTTCATGCTCTCGAGAGAACTGATTATCTTTCGCGACTAAACTTTTGTGAATGGTTTGTGAGGCAAGTTACAGAAAATCCCGCCTTTGCATTATTAATTCTGTTTACAGATGAGTCTTGTTTCACAAGGGATGGTATTATCAATGTTCATAATTAGCACGTATGGGCAGAAGAGAACTCACATGCAATTGTCGTCACTAATAACCAAAGACAATTTTCTGTCAATGTCTGGGCCGGTATGATCGGGAACCACCTCTTAGGACCACACTTTTTTCCACGTCGCATAACGGGCGAACGTTATCTAGAATTCCTGCAACGTGAACTTGCGATTCTACTAGAGGATATACCTCTGAATGTTAGACGCAAAATGTGGTTTATGCACCATGGAGCTCCACCCCATTTCTATGGGCAAGTTCGAATACATTTAAATGACGTCTTTCCGGGAAGATGGATAGGAAGGGGTGCTCCAGTTGCTTGGCCTGCTTGTTCACCAGACTTAACTCCTATGGATTTTTATTTGTGGGGACATTTGAAAAGCATTGTGTATTCAACGTAGGTTCGTGATGTACGAGATCTGCAACAACGTATCCACGACGGATTCCAAGTAATTCGAGATACGCCTGAAATATTTGACAACATTCAGCGTTCATTAACTCGCCGCGCCCACGCTTGCATTCGCTCTCATGGAGGCCACATTGAACACATATTGTAAAATGACGATACCATTAGACAGCAGCCTACTGCTAAAAGACAAAGAAGCTGACAAAGACATCACACATGTGGTAAGTACAATACATTAATTTGATAGATTTTGGATTTGAATTTATTTGTGACTTATAGGCCCATTCCTTGCCAATCACAACAAGTATTGTAAGCATAGTGATCCACAAACAAAATTCTCTGCTTTCCTTATTTGTAGCTCAAGAATAG